>JAKSZU010000003.1:147431836-147544752 GCA_026018925.1 Tupaia tana
GTGGTCATATCACAATCCCTTCTCCACCATTACTCCATCATGTTGGGATATTGGGCCTGCATGTGCATGAGCCCAGAATATTTTCCAAGCCACCAGGGTTGGGATTCAAATTGTGATCAACCATGGGATATTGCACTTCTTTTCTTTTCTTTTTCTTTTTTTTTTTTTTTTTTCTTGAGAGGTTTTTGCTATAGTGCATGTGTGCTCGCCAGAAAAACAGAGACAGGCAGAGAGACAGAAAGCAAGAAATCACTCCCCAGGGGGGATGGCCACATTGCAATTCCTTCTCCTCCATTCTCCTCTCGGGATCTTGGGCATGCACGCACATGCACCCAGCGTGAGTTTAAGCCACTGGGTCCGGGACTTGAACTGTGGTCAACTACATGGGAATCCAGTGACATAGCCATTATACCAATTGCTGGTCCTGGTATATATCTCACTTCTATCTCACTTCTTTAACACTAGGCTACAGGGCCAGGCCCCCCCCCCCCCTTTTTCTTTACAATACAATGAACTCATACTTTAATTCCATTTTTGTTTTCTTTATTCCTTCCTTTGTTTTTTGTTGTAGGGTATGTACACCTATCAGAGAGAGAGAGACAGGTGAGAAAGAATCCCCCGGAGGGATGGCCACACCACAATCCCTTCTCCTCCATTCTTCACTTGAGATTTTTGGGCATGCATGCACACACACAATGTTTTTTTTTTTTGTTTTTTTTTTTTGAGAGGTTTTTTTGCTATAGGGCGCGTGCGCTCGCCAGACAGACAGAGAGAGACATAGAGACAGAAAGCGAGAAATCACCCCCTAGGGGGGATGGTCATGCCGCAATCCCTTCTCCTCCATTCTCCTCTTGGGATCTTGGGCATGCACGCACACGCGCCCGGCGTGAGTTTTAAGCCACCGGGTCCGGGACGCGAACCGCGGTCGACTACGTGGGAGTCCAGCGACATAGCCATTACGCTAACTGCTGGTTCCCAATGTGTTTTTCAAGCCTCCAGGTCTGGGACGAGAACTGTGCAATTGGTTCAAGTGAATCAGGATTCAGTGCCTTAACCACCATGCCACTGGTTGGCCCTTTAATTCCATTTTTCCATGAGCTTTTTTTTTTTTTTTTTAAAGAGAGATTTTTGCTATATGATATGTGTACTTGTCAGAGAGGGAGTGAGAAAGGGAGAAGTCATCCCCCAGGGGAAATGGCCACACTGCAATCCCTTTTCCTTCATTCTCCTCTTGGGATTTTGGGCACACACGCACACACACCTGGCATGAGTTTCAGGTTGTTGAGTTTGGAACTTGAACTGCAGCCAGTCATGTGGGAGTCCAATGCCACAACCACTATCCCCTTCTATGAATTTTGAAGTTCCCTTATACTGACATTCTTGCTTATAGAAAGTTCAATATACTGTAAACATAATATAAATTGTTACTGATCTGCAATAAGATAAAATACTTCTACCAGAATGGCTGGCAGGCATACCCATCTCTGCCTCTGCTGCCCTTTCTGGGTTCAGCTTCATGGCTGTGAAGCCCCCCACTAGCCAGGGCCCCTCTTCCAGACCCAGTGCTAGTCAGGACAGAATCCTTGTAGGTATCTCCATCTCTGTCTCTGCTGCCCTTTCTGGACTGAGCTGCATGGTTGTGAACCCCCCACAGCCAGTCCCCCACTTCCAGACCCCAGTGCTAGTCAGAGAGGCAAAGTCTCTCTCTCTCCCTCTTGTTCTTTTCTGTCCCTTCTAACTTTTCTTCTCTTTAAAAAAAAACAGATTTCTGTCCCCTTCCTTGTGCCATTCTCTTACTAATTTGTCTCTTCTTCCCTCACCTAGGACAGAATCCTCGAAGGCATCTCCATCTCTGCCTCTGCTGCCCTTTGCACACGGCACACAAGTGCACCGTGCAGGTTTCCATTTTTAACTTAATTTTATTTTCTGCCATGTGTTCTCTGCTTTTCTCTCCTCTTTTTGTTCTAGTTCTTTCCTTCCTTTTTCTTTGCTTTTTCTTCCTATTTCTGTTTCTTACTTTCTTTTTCTATTATCTTACTTTTTTATTTTACTGCTCAACCCTTACCCACTGCCTAGAGAAGTCTAGGTGCATAGTCACTAAACAGGTGAATATTGTGAGATTTAGGGAATTATTTGCCCCTCACTCTACTGATTGTAAAAAGAGTGAAACTTCCCTTCATAAATCCAATTTCAAAACTCCTGTGATTACCATACTAGGAGGACACAGTAAGAGAGAGAAAATAGCACTGAATTATTTCATGGCAAAGAGAAACACATGAGCTCACAGTTACAGAATCCTTTGCCAACAAATTAGCCAAAAGTGAATACATTACCAAATAACTAAAAATAGGAGAGCCTCAAGGATGAGAGAACCAAGTAATACATCTCCAGCAAGGGAACACTGTAACTTGTCTCCAAGCAGGGAAAACTAGAGGATATTACTTAAATGTCAGAAAAATAATTTAAAATTTTTATGGTAACAAATTCTATGAGGTGCAAGAGAAAAGAGACATTGAGCTCCAAGAGACGAGGAAGTCCTTCCATGACATAAAAAAAATAATTGGACAACATAAAAAACAATCAAATGGAACCATTAGATATGAAGGCTGTAATGCAGGAAATCAAAACCTTCCACGAGAATATTAAAAGCAGGATAGAACATGCAGAAGATCGAATCTCGGAAGTAGAAGACAAAACCTCTGACCAAGAAAAAAATCATCAAAAATACTGAGAAAATAACCAAGAAAAATGAGGATATTATATGATAAATACTAGATACCATGAAATGTCCAAACATCCAAATAATTAGTATCCCAGAAGGTGAAGAAACTAATAAGGGCATTGATAATCTCTTCCATGAAATCCTAGAAGAAAACTTTTCAGGTCTAGAGAAGCATTTGAACATTAAGACCCAAGAAATACAAAGAACCCCAAATAGAATCAATCCAAGAAGATCCTGTCCACAGCACATCATAGCCAGATTGGCCAAAACCACAAAGACAAGATACTAAGATTTGTAAGAGATAAAGGTCAAATCACTTACAAAGTCTATCCCATCAGGCTAACACCAAACCTCTCATTGGATACAATGCAAACAAGGAAATAATGGGGAAATATATTCAAAGTGTTAAATGAAAAACAATTTCAACTAAGAATACTATACCCGGCAAGATTATCCTTCATATGGGAAAAGAAGATAAAAACATTCTCAGATAAACAAAACCTGAAAGAATTTACCAACTCCAGACCAGGTCTTCAAGAAATTCTGAAAGGAATTAATCAAGAAAACTAAAGACAGACAGACAGCAACAAGAGAACAAAAAACAACCAAGAATATGGCCAATTTAATGGTAGGGACAAGTCTGGAAATATCAGTAATAACATCGAATGTCAATAGATTAAATTCTCTGATTAAAAGACACAGACTGGCTGAATTGATTAAAAATCAGAAGCCCTGGGATCAGCAGTTGGCATAATGGCTATGTTGCTGGACTCCCATGTAGCCAACCACAGTTCAAATCCTGGACCCGGTGGCTTAAACTCACGCCAGGTGCGTGTGTGTGCGTGCCCAAGATCCCTAGAGGAGAATGGAAGAGAAGGGATTGCGATGTGGCCATCCCCCCTAGGGGGTGATTTCTCGTTTTCTGTCTGTCTCTCTCTGTCTTTCTGGAAAGTACATACACCCTATAGCAAAAACCTCTCCAAAAAAAAAAAATCAGAAACCCTCCATTTGCTGCCTACAAGAAACCCATCTCATGTATAAAGACATACATAGGTTAAAAGTGAAAGGCTGGAAAAAGATATTCCATGCAAATGGAAACCAAAAAAGAGCAGGAGTCACTATACTGATTTCAGACAAAATAGATTTTAAGACGAAAACCATAAGAAGAGACAAAAAGGGCATTATATAGTAGTAAAAGGGTTAATTCATCAAGAAGATATAACACTTATAAATATCTATACACCCAACTCAGGAGCACCAAAATATGTAAAGGAAAGACTGCTAGATCTAAAAGGAGAGATAGACTGCAGCACACTAATTGTTGGAGATCTCAACACCCTATTATCTCCTCTAGACAGATCAACAAGACAAAAAATAAGCAAAGAGATTCAGGACCTAAATGATACCATAAATCTGATGGACTCAACAGACATCTATAGAACTTTCCACTAAAAAAACACACAATATACATTTTTCTCATATCCACATAGTACCTTCTTGAAGATTGACCACATGATAGGGCACAAAACCAGCCTTTACAGTTTCAAAGACATAGAAACTATATCCAATATCTTCTCCAACCATGATGGAATTAAACTTGGTATTAGTCTCAAGAAAAACTCTCAAAAATACACAAATACATGGAAACTAAATAACCTACTTCTGAATGATTTCATGACTACTGAAGAAATTAAGACTGAAATAAAAAGATCCATGAAAACAAATGATAATGAGTGCAGAAGCTTCCATAATCTATGGGACACTGCAACAGCAGTCATAAGAGGGAAGTTCATAGCAATTACTGCCCATAAGAAAAAGATGGAATGGTGGCAAAAGTATAATCTAACATCATGCATCAGGGAATTGGAAAAACAACAACAAAAGAAATCCAAAATGTTCCAGGAGAAAAAAAAATAATAAAGATTCAAGCATTGGGACCAGCAGTTAGCGTAATGGCTATGTCGCTGGACTCCCACGTAGTCGACCGCGGTTCGAGTCCTGGACCCGGTGGCTTAAACTCACGCCGGGCGCGTGTACGTGCGTGCCCAAGATCCCGAGAGGAGAATGGAAGAGAAGGGATTGCGGCATGGCCATCCCCCCTGGGGGGTGATTTCCTGCTTTCTGTCTCTCTGTCTCTCTCTGTCTGTCTGGTGAGCGCATGCGACCCATAGCAAAAACCTCTCCAAAAAAAAAAAAAAAAAGAGATTCAAGCATAAATAAATGAAATAGAAAATAAATGAACTATACTGAAAATAAATGAAAGCAAAAGCTGATTCTTTGAAAAGATAAGCCAGATTGGGACCAGCAGTTAGCGTAATGGCTATGTCGCTGGACTCCCACGTAGTCGACCGCGGTTCGCGTTCCGGACCCAGTGGCTTAAACTCACACCAGGCGCGTGTGCGTGCGTGCCCAAGATCCCAAGGGGAGAATGGAGGAGAAGGGACTGCGGCGTGACCATCCCCCCTGGGGGGTGATTTCTCGCTTTCTATCTCTCTGTCTCTCTGTCTCTCTGTGTCTGTCTGGCGAGCACACGCGCCCTATAGCAAAAACCTCTCCAAAAAAAAAAAAAAAAAAGATAAGCCAGATTGACACACCATTAGCTAGACTAATTAGGAAGAAGAGAGAAAGGAACCAGATAAATCAAATTCACAATGAATCAGGCAACATTACAACAGACATAAGAAAAATACAAAATATCATTAGAGGATACTATGAGCCAACAAACAAGTAAACCTGGATGAGATAGACAAATTCCTGGACACATATAATCTACCAAGATTGACTAAGGAGGACATAGGAAGCCTGAATAGACCCATAACAAGCAACGAGATTGAATCAGTAATAAATAACCTCCTGACAAAGAAAAGTCCAGGTCCTGATGGCTTCATTGCTGAATCTTACAAAACTTTTAAAGAACAGGTAACCCCCATTCTTCTTTTTTAAAAATATTTTATTTAACTTTATTTTTTAATTTAAATTTGATGGGAGAGAAAGAAAATGAGAAGGCAAGCTGCCAGGTCCAGGACTTGAACCATGGTCAGCCATGTGGGAGTGCAGTGCCCTTAACCACCATGCCACCTGCCAGCCCCCAGTAACCCTCATTCTACTCACATTATTTCTAGAGATCCAAAAGGAAAGAACCCTTCCAAATTCATTCTATGACCTTCATCACCCTCATTCAAAACAGATAAGAATATGACAAAAAAGGAAAACTACAGGGATCAGCAGCTGGTGTAATGGCTATGTTGCTGGACTCCCATGTAGTTGACTGCAGTTTGAGCCCTGGACCCGGGGGCTTAAACTCATGTCGGGTGCATGTGTGTGCGTGCCCAAGATCCTGAGAGAAGAATGGAGAAGAACGGACTGTGGCATGGCCATTACCCCTGGGGGGTGATTTCTCGCTTTCTGCCTCTCTCTGTCTTTCTGGCAAGCACACACACTCTATAGCAAAAACCTCTCCAAAAAAAAAAAAAAAAAAAAAGAAAAAAGAAAAGAAAAGAAAGAAAGAAAACTACAGACCTATATCTCTGATGAATACATATATATAAAATTCTCAACAACATACTTGCTAACTGTATTCAACAGTACATAAAAAAGATTATTCATCACGACCAGGTAGGCTTTATTCCAGGGATACAAGGGTGGTTCAACGTACGCAAACCATAAATATAATACACCATATTAGCAGAAAGAAAGACAAAAAACATATGATCGTTTCAATTGATGCAGAAAAAGCATTTGACAAAATACAACATTCCTTCGTGATTAAGACTTTCAGTACAATCGGCATAGAAGGATCATGTCTCAGCATAATAAAAACCATCTATGAAAAACCTATAGCTAACGTTATATTTAATGGGGAAAAGCTAAAAGCTTTCCCACTAAAAACTGGTACAGGACAAGATTGCCCACTCTCTCCACTCCTATTCAATAAAGTACAGGAAGTCCTAGCCAATGCAATAAGACAAGAGAATGAAATAAAAGGCATTTCAATAGGGAAAGAAGAGTTTATCTATTTGCAGATGAGATGATTGTATACATAGAAGACCCAATAGTATCCATGAATAAACTTCTTAAAGTAATAAATCTATAGCATTTCTATATACAAAAAACAAGCAGACAGAGACAGAACTGAAGAAAGTAATCACATTTATCATAGCCACAAAAAGTATAAGATACCAGAACTAGGAGTTGGCGTAATGACTATGTCGCTGAACTCCCATGTAGTCGACCATGGTTCAAGTCCTGGACCCGGTGGCTTAAACTCATGCAGGGCGTGTGTGTGTGCATGCCCAAGATCCTGAGAGGAGAATGGAGGAGAAGGGATTTGCAGCGTGGCCATCCCCCTGGGGGGTGATTTCTCACTTTCTATCTCTCTGTCTCTCTCTGTCTTTCTGGAGAGTGCACACACCCTATAGCAAAAACCTCTAAAAAAAAGTATAAGATACCTAGAAATAAAACTAACCAAAGAAGTCAAAGATCTCTATAAGGAAAATTATAAAAATCTTAAAAAGAAATAGAAAATGACACAAAAAAGTGGAAAGACATCCCATGTTCCTGGATTCTGAGAATTAATATAATCAAAATGGCAATCCTACCCAAATTAATCTACATATTTAATGCAATCTGTATAAAATTACCAGAGACATTCTTCATAGATATAGAAAAGACAATCATAGAATTTGTCTGGAATCACTGAAAGACCCTATATGGCCAAAGCAATCCTACACGAAAAGAGTGGAGTGGGTGGCATCTCACTTCCTGACCCCAAAATACATTACAAAGCTGTGATCATCAAAATAGCATGGTTTTGGCACAAAAAAAGACAAGAGGACCAATGGAACAGAGTAGAGACCTCAGAAATAAACCCCAAAACATACAGCCAACTGATCTTTGACAAAGGGTACCAGTCAATCCAGTGGGAAAAGGAAAACCTCTTTAGCAAATGGTGCTGGAAAAATAGGGTATCCACCTTCAGAAAGATGAATCTGAACTCCTATCTGTCACCATTAACAAAAATCAGTTCAAAGTGTATCAAAGATCTAAACCTAAGACTGTAAACTATAAAGCTATAGGTGGAAAACACTGGGGAAACTCTGGGAGACACTGGGGTAGGCAAAGACTTCTTAAGCAAGACCCTCAAAGTACAGGCAATAATCCCCAAAATAGACAGATGGGATTACATCAGATTAAGAAATTTCTGCACAGCAAAGGACACAGTAATTAATGTGAATTGATAACCCTCAGAATGGGAGAAAAATTTTGTTGACTATGCCTCAGATAAGTGACTGATAACCAGAATACACAGGGAACTCAAGCAGCTTACCCAGAAGAAAATGATTAACCCATTTGAAAGATGGGAAAATGAGCTGAATGAACAACACTCTAAGGAAGACATGAACAGCCAAAAAGCATATGAGAAAATGCTCATTATTCCTCATCATAAGGGAAATGTAGATCAAAACTACAATGAGATACCACCTAACCCCAATCAGAATGGCGAAGATTAAAAAACCAAATAATAATAAGTGCTGGAGGGGATGTGGTGAATGGGGAACTCTCCTACAGTGTTGGTGGGAATATAAATTGGTCCAACCACAGAGGAGAACAATATGGAGGGTCCTCAAAGACCTTCAAATGGAACTACCATATGATCCAACAATTCCACACTTCGGTATCTACCTAAAGGACAGGAGAATGCTTTGTCAGAAAAGCGCTTGCACAGCTATACTTATTGCAGCATTATTCACAATTGCTAAGACATGGAACCAACCCAAATGTCCACAAACAGATGAATGGATCGAAAAAGTGTAACACATATACTCCATGGAATACTATTCAGCCATAAAAAACAATAAGACCCTGGCATTTGATAGAAAGTGGATGAACAAGGAAGATTGATTGCTGAGAGAGGCAAGTCAGACTATGAAACAGAGACATTGTATGACTCCACTTTACATATACTGACTGACTACAATCTATGGCAGAGACTGAAAGACTGGAGGACATAAAAACATTAAAAATTATTATGGACACTGGGGACAAAGTGGAAGGAGAGTGGGAAAAGGGGATGAGTGCAGAAAGGGAAATTTGGGAAAAACTGGAGAAGTAAGACATTTGTGGATCACAGATATGGTTTGTTGCCTGTTGATGATGTCATGTATAGTATTCTCAACTTGCCTGGTGTGTGGCATATATCATATTGGGTAAAATCTCTTTACTATCTAGACGATGTATAGCATTAAATATATAAATAGTGACTTTGGGCGTCCGCTCAACCTCTGTGAGGAGAATTTTTAGTCTGTGGCCTGGCAGACTTGTTTTCTGCTTTCGGACCCGAGTCCCCCACCGTAAACATGCTCCGCCAGATCCTGGGTCAGGCCAAGAAGCATCCGAGTTTGATTCCCCTGTTTATATTTATTGGAGCTGGAGGTACTGGAGCAGCACTGTATCTCATGCGTTTGGCAGTGTTCAATTCTGATGTCTCTTGGGACAGAAAGAATAACCCTGAACCCTGGAACAAACTGGGTCCCAATGATCAGTACAAGTTTTACTCAGTGAATGTGGATTACAGCAAACTGAAGAAAGAAGGTCCAGACTTCTAAATGAAATGTTTCACTTATAAAGCTGCTCATAATGAAGGTCTTCCAGAAGCCATCCACACAATTTTCCCCTTAACCAGGAAATATTTCTCCTCTAAATGCATGAAATGATTTTGATGTGTTCAGATTTACACTGGTCAATAAATATCTGAAACTTGAAAAAAAATATATAAATAATAATAATAATTTAGAAATTATTGTACTATTTCTAGATTTTAAAAAAAACCCACTTCTACCAATGAAAATAAACTACATCACTAAGGATACTAAGTTAATTGACTTTTTTTTCTTTTTTTTTTTTTTTTTAGAGAGAGAAATTTTTGCTATAGGGCACCTGTGCTTGACAGAGAGACAGAAAGTGAGAAATTGCCCCCAGGAGGATGGCCATGCCACAATCTCTTCTCCTCCATCTTCCTCTTGGGATCTTGGGCATGCATGCACATGTGCCTGGCGTGAATTTTAAGTGGCTGAGTCTCGGACTTGCACTGCTGTCAACTATGTAGGAGTCCAGTGACATAACCATTACACTATCTGCTGGCCTCAAACTTTTTTTAAAGACTTTCTAGGTGAAAGAAGCAAGATGTTAATATAGAGCTGATTCCACAATGCAGCCATAACACACTTCTCAAGAGAAGCTGGATCTCACATGGTAACCATGACTCAAATCCCCAGCCCAGTCTACCTGAAACACTGCAGGCCTGCATGTTCAAGTGTCCAAGATCTGATGAACTGGAGACTGCAAGAAGGGGATCACAGCATGATCAGACTCTGTAAAGGGTGCTCACCCTACCCTCTCTCTCATGCATGTGCACACATTATATCTTGAATACATTTTTTAAAAAGATGTTGATATACATTCTGGTGCAAGCTCCCTATCTCATAGCATACTGACACTTTAAGTAGCATTGCTCCAGATGACATAGTGAAGTAATTGGATGCTTGAACCTATGCAGTTCTTTTTATAGACTCTTAGCTCATTTGTGGAAAACAGGGGAGAGAAATGGTTAAGAGCTTTAAGAAGAAATATGCATCTCCCACTAATAGCTATCACATTGGGGAAGTTACTCACCTTTTCTAAACTTCAATTTCTCTCCTTTAAAATGGGAATAGTCGGGCTGGCTTCTAGTGCAGCTGGTAAAGCCCTGGACACAGAAAGCCAAATCCCACATGGACGGCCATGACTAGAATCCGGGGAAATGTGCTCATGCGCATGCATGCATACATGTGTGCTCCAAATCCAGATGATATGGGGGACCAGCAGTTAGCGTAATGGCTATGTCGCTGGACTCCCACGTAGTCGACCGCAGTTCGTGTCCCAGACCCGGTGGCTTAAAACTCACACCGGGCACATGTGCGTGCGTGCCCAAGATCCCGAGAGGAGAATGAAGGAGAAGGGATTGCGGCGTGGCCATCCCCACTGGGGGGTGATTTCTCGCTTTCTGTCTCTCTGTGTCTCTCTGTCTGTCTGGTGAGCGCACGCGCCCTATAGCAAAAACCTCTCAAAAATAAAAAAACAAAACAAAACAAAACACCAAATCCAGATGATATGGAGAAATGGAGAAAAAAGGATTGTGGCATTATTATGCCCTGGTGGTGGAGGGGGTCACTTGCTCTCTCTCTTTCTCGTTCTCTCTCTCTCTGGTGAATGCACATGCCCCCTGGCAATTAAAAATATGGGAATAGTTATAGCTCACCTTCATGAGATTGTGCTGTGTAGTAAGTGAGAACACGTAAACCTAGCACCGAGGTTTATGTCCAGTTCTTGGGACCCAGTAGAAGCTCAGGAAATGTACCCGTTACTGTTGGCATTTTGCGTGGTGTTCATGAATGGTCCGTCTCTCTGCCTCATGCTCTGTGCTCCTCATGGGCAAAGGACGGTACTTCATTAAAGTCTTTGTGCTCAAGACCAGCAGATGGCATAGCGGTTACATGACTGGACTCCTACATGGTCAACCATGGTTCAAGTCCCAGACCCAGTGGCTTCAAAATCACACCAGGCACAGGACCAGCAGGCATAATGCTTACATTGCAGGATTTTTTTTTTTTTTTTTTGAGAGGTTTTTGCTATAGGGCGCGTGTGCTTGCCAGACAGACAGAGAGAGACAGAGAGACAGAAAGCGAGAAATCCCGGGGGGGTGGCCACACCGTAATCCCTTCTCCTCCATTCTCCTCTCGGGATCTTGGGCACACACGCACACGAGCCCGGCATGACTTTTAAGCCACCGGGTCCTGGACGCGAACCGCTGTAGACTACGTGGGAGTCCAACGACACAGCCATTACGCTAACTGCTGGTCCCCATGGCAGGACTTTTATGTAGTTGACCGTGATTCGAATCCCAGATCCGTCAGATTAAAACTCACACCGGATGTGTGTGCATGCATGCCCAAGATCCCAAGAGGATTAAAGAGAAGGGATTGCAGAGTGGTCACCCCCCACTTCTTGCTTTCTGTCTGTCTTTCTCTGTCTCTCCTGCAAACGTGCATGCCCTATAGCAAAAATCTCGCTTAAAATGGGTGCATGTGTATGTGTGCCCAAGATCCGAGGAGGAGAATGGAAGAGAAGGGATTGTGGCTTGGCCACCGTCCCCCCCTCCCCCCAGGGGGTGATTTCTAACTTTCCTTCTCACAGTGTCTGTCTCCCTCTCCAACGAGCACAAGCACCCTAAGGTAGGAGGGAACTCTAAAAACAAAATAATTAAACTCCATGTGCTCAGGGGGCCTAACACAGTTTGATATGTATTGGGTTGTCAGAAAAGTCATGACACATTTTTGCAACAGATGGCACTAGTTCATGTTAGGAAGTACAAGAGTCACTTACATTTATGTTATTGTTATGTCACTTGACAGCTGACAGTTCTAACTTCATTCTAAAAAAAATTAGGTGATTTGACTGAGTTTTGGAGATTTGATGTGAAGTTTAATATGGAAGACTGAACTGTGCATTTTTGCCATATTTTACTTTGTAAAGGGATGAACGGATGTCACACTTGTGAAAAGCTGCATTCAGTTTCCAGTGACAATGCTCTACGAGAATGTCAGTGCTAACCAAGGCTCATAAAATTTCATGGTGGTGATTTTGATCTCAACAATACTCCTTGGTCAGGGAGGCCCACCGAGGTTGATGATTACAAAACAAAGGCATTGATCGAGTCAAATCCACATTATAGAATATGAGAGATTGCAGAAACATTGAACATCCATCATTCAAGCATTCATGACCACGTTTAGAAGCTAGGATACATAAGGAAGCTTGATATTTGGGTTCCTCACGAACTCAAAGAAGTTCGTTTGACGGTGAATCTACACATCTGCAATATGCTCATTAAACATAGGGAAAAAGATTCTTTTTTGGAAGCGACTCATAACTGGTGATGAGAAAGGGATTGTTTACAAGGTGGTGCACAGGTGGTCTTGGTCCTGACATGATGATTCATTTCAAATGACGTCAAAAGTAGACATTCATGGGGCTGGCAAGTGGCATGGTGGTTAAAGGCGCTGGACTCCCACATGGCCGACCACAGTTCAAGTCTCAGAGCTGGTGGTTTGCTTTCTCACTTCCTCTCTCTCTGTCTCTGTCTGAGCAAACTGGAAAGTAATAATGATAATAATAATAAATAAAGTTAATTAAAATAATTTAAAAAAATAAAAAAAATTTTTAAAAAAAGTAGACATTCATCAGAGGAAGGTAATGCTCTCAGTGTGATGGGATATAAGAAGCATTGTTTTTTCCGAACTCCTACCAAGGAACCACGCTATCAATTTGAATGTATACTGGTCAGCTGCTCAGTTTGAATCTCAGACTGGTGCCCAAAAAAACACACCAGGCGAGTGTGTCCAGAATCCCAAGAGGAGAATGGAGAAGGAATTGTGGTGTGGCCAGACCCCCTTGGGAGTGCTTTCTCATTTTCTCTCCTTCCTCTTGGTGAGGGTACATACTCTATTGCAAATTTTAATAAAGAAAGAAAGAGAAAGAAAGAAAGAGAAAGAAGGGGTGGAAGTGCAGAGCAGGGGTAGGCTTTGTAATATCAAAAGTGAAATATCTAGAAGGTAGAAATAAGTTGATTAAATTATTATACTATATACGTCAAAGTTTATAGCATTTCATGTGATCACCTACCTACCTATGAATGCACCTACCCTATGCCTGTCTAACCATCCATCTACAAATCCAGGGCTTCTAGATGTTTCAGTAATACCTGTGCTCCCTCAAAATCCAGATTCTGCAGGCTTCCATGCTTCTAAGCTGTCTACTATCCTCCAGTCATGCTCTGTCTTATTATCCCCTCACTTACATGTAGGTGGTCAAATAGATATCCATCCAACCTATCCAAACTTGTTCCAAAGAAGAAAATGAACTGATCGTCATGTTTCAATAAGAGCAGATGTCCATGTTTATGTTTGATCTTGGAACAGTTATCAAATGTGAAAATATCACCTGTATTTTTAAAATTCGGTTAAAAATGTTAATTGGCCTAGCCACTGTGATACAGCAATAATGCAAGTGCCCTGCATGATCAGAAGCCATATGGCGCACCATGGGTTTGGACCCATGGGTTGACTTGAAGACATGGTGGATGTGTGTGTATTGGCACCCAGGATGCTGAGGAAAGGGATCTTGGCATGATGAGACCCTGTAGAGCAAGCTTCTCTCTCTCTTCCCCCATTTGTGTACCTGTGTGTGTGTGTGTTTTATCATTAAAAAAGATTGTTAAATTGTACAATGTATATTTTATTACTTTCTTCTGCCTCTTTGTACATAATGAGCCACCCCTGCCCAGTTCATATATTGAGATGGTAATGCTAACCTGTATGAGCCATGGAGAAGGCAGTGTAAGCACACCGTCCTGTTTCTGTAATGGATGGTTGGAATTTTCTGGAACCTACCAGTTCATACTCTCATATGGCAGCAGAGTGGATAGCCATACCATAAGGACATCAATGACCAGGTTTAGTATGGGTTGGAGAGTCTTCTCTAGAAAATGGAACCTTTGGTATGGGCGGGGGAGTCTTGACCAGCTAACATTCTCTAGGATGCAGCAGAGCAGATTTTTCTTGCATTAAAAAGGCTATGTAACCAGTGTGTACCTATCCTCTGGTTCATTTCTTTCTGCTTCTCTTTATCTCTCACCTGCTCATGCTATATTAACTAGTTTATGAAATTGTTGGTTGAAATTTTTATAACTTGCTATTTTGTTAATTAATGAATGTTTTCTTGGCCTAGCCCCTTTTTTTGGCATTGGGATTTTACGTTTTTCTCTCCTATAAACAGCACAAGTAGGAATATCTCTCTTCACTCCATTTTTGGACATTTCCTGTGGGGTTTATTTCCCAAATTCAATTAGCTGACCACATGGCTTGTCACATTTGCAAGTTCCATCTTTGAAGGATCCAGCCTATTTGTAGCTACTGAGTAATGTGTAAGAGAACCCGTTTGCTCATAATCACAGAATGCTACTCTTCCAATTTTTGCAATCAACCTAATGCAGATAGAGTAATGACTCAATCTATTTGGTCATTGTTGTTTCTCTTTGTCTCTCTTTCTCTCTCTCTGCTAGGAAGCTGCTGAGTTCTTTAAAGTTGTCATAGACTATCTACGTGCCTTGGGTCAAACAAAACACACCTGTAGGCTGAGGTAGGCCATTGGAACCAGGCTGTGCCCTCTGTTTAAGGCTTCTTTTGGAGACAGTGTTCTCAAATGCCAGCAGGAGCCTCACCCAGGAAAGGAAAATGAGGTAAACAGATAAGATGTGAGAAACCATGCCGCTGACTTTTAATATGAGAATCCTCATAAAGGTCATAGGACATGCATATGAGGAAAAAACTATGCTTGCACTTCAAAAATTTTTGACACCAAAATAAACTTGTACTTTAATTCTATTTCCCTAACTTTTTGAAGTCCTCTTGTACTACTAAAAAGAAGAGAGCCACTCAGTCCCAGTGAATCATAACCCATGTTCTGCTTCAGTGACAATAGAGCACGGTGGGGACTGTAGTCAGTTGGAGAATGCATAACTTCACTTTTGGTTTGCTTCTAACTTTTTAAAAGATGTTATTTGATGATATTATTATTTTTTATTTTGCTATAGGGCATGTGCACTCACCAGAGAGAGAGAAAGAAAAAAAGATAGAGAGAGCAAGTGAGAAAGCAAACTGCCAGGTCCAAGACTCAAACCATGGTCGCCACTTCTGACTCTTTACAATGGACATTAAAAAATACACACATGGGGCCGGCTCCATGAGCTGGTGGTTAAGGCAGTAGGATCCCTCATCACAGACTGCATGGTTTGAGCCCTGAACCCAGAGGCTTAGAGAAACACACCGTGCATGTGTGTTCATGTCCCAAATCTTGACAAGACAGAGAGATTGAGAAGGGATTGCTGTGTGGCCATTCCCCATGGGGGAATACTGTCTCACTTTCCCTCACTCCTAGTCTCTGCCTCTCTGGGGAGTGCACACATCCTCTGGCAAATTAAAAATGAAACACACACACACATACATAAATAAAAGTATACACAAAGTAGAGACAATGGTATAATAAAGCTCTTTGCGTCCTTCACCCAGCTCATCAGTCCCAGCTGGTTATGGAGGTTTGTGACCCAGTTTAGTACTTAGTGGATGGGAACTACCACTGCCCACACCAGCTGGACATAGGTCCAGTACTGCCAGATATTTTTTTTTAAAAAGATAGACATTTTGGGGAATCAGCAGTTAGCGTAATGGCTATGTCGCTGGACTCCCACATAGTAGACCGCGGTTCGCGTCCCGGACCCGGTGGCTTAAAACTCACGCCGGGCGCGTGTGCGTGCGTGCCCAAGATCCCGAGAGGAGAATGGAGGAGAAGGGATTGCGGCGTGGTCATCCCCCCTGGGGGGTGATTTCTCGATTTCTGTCTCTATGTCTCTCTCTGTCTGGCGAGCGCACACACCCTATAGCGAAAAATCTCTCCAAAAAAAAAAAAAAGATAGACATTTTTATTTTTATTTGAGACCTCTTAATTTTATTTATTTATGCTTTTTTGTCATTTTTTTTTCTATAGGGAGCATGTGCTTGCCAGAGACAGAGAAAGAGAAAAAGAGAGAGAGAGAGAGAGAGAGAGAGAGAGAGAGAGAGAGAGAGAGAGAGAAAGTGAGAAAGCACACCCCAGGGGGATCACTGCCGGGGTCTAGCCTCGGGTCTAGCCTCGGTGGGGGTGGGTTGACTCGTGGGAAGCGGCGCAGGTGAACAGAAGACAAAGGCCTTGGTGTCTTTTTATGCACGTCTTATGCCGGACACCCCTCAGAGATTGGTCTCTGAGGAGTGACAATTGCTAGGAATTATTATGCCTTTTTATTGAAAATGTGATACATGCAAGTAAATGGGTGAGGGGCAGTAAAAAATTTACTCTAAGGAACAGGGTATACAAAACATGGAAGCAATAATTATAAAACATGCTGTTTGTCTTGTCAGATTAGTTAAAAATTAATTACAGTTTTTAAGATGAGAAAGTCTATTTGTCTGTTGTATTTTTTTCTTGGATTTTAATTACTGAGAAGGGTCTTTTAAAGAGGGGGCTTGTAGGATGTTTAATTACTTTAGTCTTGGGCCAGGGCGATAACATTGCTAGTTACAAAAACCTAAATAAAAATCTTGTCTTGTTAAATAAAGACACAATTAATATATAAACTATTTATATATTACAACAATAAAAAGTAAATTTATAATTTTATATAAAAAAATAATTTTGTAGTTTAAGAGACAACACAAAATGTTTTATTAGTAGTTTTTTATAGTCAACAGCGCATAAATAAAAAAACTCTTTATAGTTAAAAACTACCTATTGCTTTAAATAAGAGCTCCCAGCTAAAATAATTTTTCTCTAAAGCCCTCAAGTTTACTTATTTTGTTGTCCCAGCCAGGCCTTTTCCTTTAATAAATTTGCAAGTTTTTATATTTTATTTGTTGAGTCTGTCAATTAGTAAATCCTTTTGTTTTATCTCTGAGTTTTTGTTATGTAGTAAGTGTGCTGACTTTGCCTAGCATAAGTTAACTTTAGACTATAACTTTAGCAAAGAGTATATACTAGCCTTAAATTAACTTAGTCTACATATACTTTTAATGCTAATTTAATTTATACTGACTTAATTTATATGTTAATTTTGGCTTAAAAACAAACAGGTAAAAGAGTCTTAAACTTCTTAGTCTTCTTACTAGTCTTAAAAAACCACATTTTTATAAAGTCACTAATTAGCTTTATTATAATAGTAAGGAGTAATGTTTTACTCTTACAGAGTACCATAATAACAATAAAACTCACAACAAAGACATTAACTATAGGCCAAAAAAATAACACAAAGAGAGTTAATAAACTACTGACTTTATCTTGCCGTTTCTTCCCAACCCAGGCCATAAAAGACAGCCTCTTTACCAACTTGTGTTGTCTACATGGCCCCATCAGATCACTATGTCACAATCCTTTCTCTGGAATTTTGGACACACATGCATACACACCTGGTACATTTTTCAAACCACTGGGTCTGGGACTTGAACTGTGGTGTCAGCCATGTGGAATCCAGCTGCCTTAACCACCACATCACTGGTGGGCCCAAGACCTCCTAATTTTTATTATGATGGCACTCTGCTTAATTTTTTTATTTTGTTTTGTTTTGAGAGTGTTTTGTTTTTGCTATAGGGTACATGTGCTTGCTGGAGAGACAGAGAGAAGGAAGTGAGAAATTACCCCCAAGGGAGATGGCCACGCCACAATCCCTTCTCCTTCATTTCCTCTTGGGATTTTGGGCACACACACACACTTTTCTGGCATGAGTTTCAAGCCACCGGATCTGAGACTCAAACCATGTTGGACCACATGGGAGTCCAGTGCCTTAACCACTATGTCACCTGCTGGCCTCTCTACTTAAGTTTTTAATATGTCACAGAAGTCAAGGCTGGACCATCAGTTGATGAGAAAGAGAGTGAAATGCTGAACTAATTCTGGGTGCCACGAACATACTCGTGTGCAAAAAGCATTGTACCCCAAGGCACTGCTGGGCCTAGAACATTGCTTTATGATGGCCCTTCTAGTGCAGTATCATTGGCAAGATTTTCCTCTTACCTTAGGCACAGCTGCTCATGGAAACTTCTCAAGGAAACTCACGGTCTCTCCCCAGCGCATACTAATAACCAGTAGAAGTTGGAGGGATGGGTGAATAAATTAACAAATAATGACTCATGCTTGAGTCTTAAAGTCACGTCCAACACTATCAAAAGGAGGACTCTTCAGGTCCAGTGATAGGACTATTTTCCTTGTTGCTTAGAAAAAAAACTATCGTAAAATGCTTCATTTTCATTCATGAAAATTTAAATAGTTAGTGGAATTTATTTTCTGAAGTTATTTTTATCTCTTACAAGGTCATGAATCAATTATTTTACCAAGAATAATGTGATGTGTAGCCCCTTCAGAAAATGAAAATATAAAGTATTGATAAATAATTAGATGGTGCTGAACAGGAACATTTGAACACTGAAGATTGTCAGCTATTTGAGAGTGAGGACTGCGTCTTAGACTTTTTTTTTTGGAGAGGTTTTCGCTATAGGGCATGTGCGCTCGCCAGACAGAGAGATAGAAAGCGAGAAATCACCCCCCGGGGGGATGGCCACTCCGCAATCCCTTCTCCTCCATTCTCCTCTAGGGATCTTGGGCGGGCACGCACGCACACGCGCCCGGCGTGAGTTTTAAGCCACCGGGTCTGGGTTACGCGAACAGCGGTCGACTACGTGGAGTCCAGCGACATAGCCATTAAGCTAACTGCTGGTTCCCAACGTCTTAGACTGTTTTTAAAAAAAGATATATAATACACATAACTTAAAATTCATCCTGGGTCAGCTAGTGGCCTGGTGATTAAGGTAACTGGATCCCATATGGCCAACTTACTTGGTTCAAGTCCTGGACCTTGTGGTTTGAAAAACATGCTGGGTGCCTGCGTATGTATGCCCAAAATCCCAAGAGAAGACTAGAGGAGAAGAGACTGTAGCATTGCCGTCCCTCCTGGATGTGTTGGGGGGGAGCTTCTCACTTTCCCTTTCTCTCTTTTTTCTCTCCATCTCTTTCTAGCAAGTGGACACACCCTCTAGCCAAACCAAAAAAAAAAAAAAAAAATTTAAATTTAAAAATTGAAAAAGTCCATTTTTTCAAAAAGTGTAATTTAGTGACTTAGTATATTCATAAAGTTGTACAATTATCAGCACTTTCTAATTCCAGAACATTTCATCACCCCAGAAAGAAATTCTATATCCATTTGCTGACACTCCCCATTCCCTCCTCACCCCAATTCCTGGCAACTACTAATCCTAATTTCTGTTTCTACCGATTTGCTTATTCTGTCATTTCACGTAAACATGGCTTTTTGTGTCTGCCTCTTTTCATCTAGCTCGTTTTCAAGGTTTATCAGCTTTGTGGTACTTTGTAGTACTTATCAGTTCCAAATTCCTTTTTATGGCTTCATAATATTCCACTGTTGGGATATACTACATTTTATTTATTCATCCGTCCGTTGATGTACATTTGATTTGCTTTCACTTAAAAAAAAAAAAACTTTTGTAAGAGAGCATATGCATTTTCCAGAGAGAGACAGAGAGGAAGTGAGAAAGCACCCCACCACAGGGCAGAGCATACTATAATCCTTTCTCCTCCGTCCCCCTCCTGTTGGGATTTTGGGTATGGATGCACATGGACCCAGAATATTTTTCAGGCTGCTTGTTCTGGGACTCAGACTGCACAGTTGGCCGTGTGGGATCTACTGTCCTCAGCTGCCATGCCACCCACTGGCCCCGTTTCTATCTTTGGCGATTATAAATAATGCTGCTTGGGAACCAGCAGTTAGCGTAATGGCTATGTCGCTGGACTCCCACGTAGTCGACCGCGGTTTGCGTCTCGGACCCGGTGGCTTACAACTCACGCCGGGCGCGTGTGCGTGCGTGCCCAAGATCCCGAGAGGAGAATGGAGGAGAAGGGATTGCGGCGTGACCATACCCCCTGGGGGGTGATTTCTCGCTTTCTGTCTCTATGTCTCTCTCTGTCTGTCTGGCGAGCGCACGCGCCCTATAGCGAAAAAACCTCTCCAAAAAAAAAAAAAATAATCATGCTGCTGTGAAATTCATGTCCAAGGAGCCGGCCCCATAGCCTGGTGGTTAAGGGAGTCTGATCCCACACACTTGACTGTGGGTCACATTTCAGCCCCAGAGTTTGGAGAAACATGCTGGGCATGTGCATGCATGGGCAAGGCCCAGATTCTGACAGGATGGAGAAATGGAGCTGAAGGGGTTGCCGTGTGACCGCACCCCAATCGGGGGTGCTTTCTCCCTTTCTCTGTCTCTTACTGGCGAGCACATGGGTTCTCTGGCAGTTAAAACAAAGAAAATCATTTGATTGTTTTGGGAGCCAGCAGATGGCCTAATGGTTATGTTGCTAAACTCCCATGTAGTTGACTGCAGTTTGAATCCTGGACTCGGTGGCTTAAAACTCAATGCCGGGCACGTGTGCGTGCCTGTCCAAAATCCTGAGAAGAATGGAGGAGAAGGGATTGCAGCACAGTCATCCCCCTGGGGAGGGGGCTTGATTTCTCGCTTTCTGTTTCTCTGTCTTTTTCTGCCTCTATGGTGAGCGCATGTGCCCTATAGCAAAAATCTCTCTCTAAAAAAAAAAAAAGAAAGAAACTCATGTCCAAGACTTCTTTCCCTTTATCATGATGGAGCACAAGGAGGGAAAGAAAGAGAGATGAGAACCTTCACACAGTTATGGGGGTCATGCCGGGACCCACTTTCTTGTCACCCAGCCCATCAGATCTTGGGCATTCATGCACACGTCCAGTGTATCTCAGGCTGGCCAGGCCAGGGGTTTGAAGAAATCATCACGTGGGATTCAGCTTCTCCCTCTGTTTTGGTACTTGCCAGAGGGCACGTGCACTTACCAGAGAGTGCAGAGAGACAGAGAAAGGGAGGGGGAGACAATACTCTCTATTAGGGTGTGGTCACATCTCAATCCTTTCTCTTCCATTTCTTCATCCCATTAGGATTTTGGACAGGCACATACAATGTTTCCCAAGGTGCCAGGACTAAGATTCAAACCATAGCTGACTCTGTGGGATCTGGTTCCCTTAACCATTAGTGTACGGGCCTGGCTCTCCAGCTTGCCTTGAACTCAGGGGAGGAAAAGCAATCGCAGCATGACCATGGCCTATGTGGAGATGCTTTCTCCTTCTCTCTCTCTCTCTCTGTCTCTCTGCCTCTCTCTCTGGCAAGAGCACACACCTCTGGCAATAAACAAAAAGAAGTGGCAGGCCAGCAGACAGTGCAGTGGTTAAAAAGCTGGACTCCCACATGGCTGACTGTAGTTCAAGTCCTGGGCCTGGCAGCTTGAAAATCACTTCAGGCACTTGTGCATGCCCAAAATCCTGAAAGGAGAATGGAGGAGAAGGGATTGCAGTGTGGCCATCTACCCAGGGGGTGATTTCTCACTTCCCCCTCACTGTTTCTCTTCTGTTTCTCTCTGGCAAGTGCATACACCTTATGGCAAATACCTAACAAGGAAAAAGGAAAAAAAGAAAAAAGAAAGAACTGAATAGCAATTCAATGTGTGACTTTTTGAGGTGCTGCCAGACATTTTCAAGGGTGTAAGTGGTTGTAACAAATGCAGTCCCACTACCAATGTGTGAGGGTTTTTCCACATTCTTGTTTACATTCGTACTATTCCTCTGTTTGATTATAGCCATCTTCATGATGCAAAGTGGTAATTTATTGTGGTTTGGATTTGCATTTCTCTCATGACTATTTTTTTTCATGTGCTTATGGGTCATTTGTATATTTTCTTTGAAGACATGTCTGGCCAAATATTTTAAAATCACATTGTCTTTTTATTGTCGAACAGTAATTGTTATTTATATTTTTTTACTCAGTCATTATTGAATGGACAATGTGCAAATATTGGCTTATATTCCATGAATTTTCTTTTCTTGGTGGTGTCCTTTGAAACACATAAATTTTAAATCGTGATAAAATCCAACTTAATTCTTTTTTTTCTTTTCTCTCATGCATTTGGTATCATATCAAAGAAGTCATTGCCTAACCCAAGATCATAAATATTTATACCTATGTTTTCTTCTGAGAGTTTTATTGGTTTAGCTTTGTGTTTAGGTCTTTGATCTATTTTGATTAATTTTGTACATGGTGTGAAATAGGTGTCCAAATTCACTCATTTACATGTGGTTATCCAGGTGTTCCATTCCCAATAATCAAAAAGACTGTGCTTTCTCCACTGGATAGTTTTGGTATCACACCGTAGACTTCTAAATTTTTATTCCCTGTAGGATTGAGCATAGTTTCTTTTGTAAAAAATTATTTATTTGTTTCATTTTATTTATTATTATTATTTTTTTAATTTGCTATAGGTCATGTGTACTCACCAGAGAGAGGTGGGAGAGAAAGAGAGAGAGAGAGAGAGAGAGAGAGAGAGAGAGAGAGAGAGAGAAAGAAAGAGAGAGAAAGAAAGTGGGAAACCAAGCTGCCAGGTCCAGCACTCAACAGTGGTCAGCCATGTGGGAATCCAGTGTCTTAACCACTGTAACATCTGCTGGCCCTGTGAGCATAGTTTCTTATATGTGGTAAGCAGGCAAATATATTTGCTAAGTTACAATGGAATTCTGGGGGCCAGCAGATGGCATAATGGTTACATCACTGGACTCCCACGTAGTCCATTGCAGTTCAAGTCCTGGGCCCGGTGGCTTAAAACTTACGCCAGGTGAGAGGAGAATGGAGGAGAAAGGATTGTGGTGTGGTCATCCCCCCAGGGTGTGATTTCTCGCTTTCTGTCTCTCTGTCTCTCTAGGGAGTGCACACATCCTATAGCAAAAATCTCTTTAAAAAAAAGAAAAAGTGGACTTCTGAATACTTGATGCTTTTTACCTAAAGGCTAATATTTTCATTAAAAACTTTCTTGGGACTAGCAGATGGTGTAATGGTTATGTTGCTGGATTCTGACATAGTCCACCACAATTCGAATCCTGGATCTGGCAGCTTAAAACTCACACCAGGAATGTGTGCTCAAAATCCTGAGAGGAGACTTGAGGAGAAGAGATTGTGGCATGGTCATTGTCCCGGGGCGGGGGGGGGGAGCGGCGGGGGGGGGGGGGGTGGTTCTTGCTTTATGTCTCTCTGTCTCTCCAGCAAAAATCTCTCAAGAAAACCCAAAAACTTTATTTTATTTTATTTTATTTTATTTTATTTTATTTGCTAAGTTCAGGACTCAGAGAGATAGAGAGAGAGAAAATGAGAAATCACCTCTCCCCCCCACCCCACCCTGGGAGGAGTGGCCACGCCACAATCCCTTCTTCTCCATTTCCTTTTGGGATTTGGGGCATGCATGTACCATGCCCAGTGTGAATTTCAAGCCACTGGGTGCAGGACTTGAATCATGGTTGGCCACATGGGAGTCCAGCACCTTAACCACTATACCACCCACTGGCCCCATAAAGACTTTTTTTAAAAATAATTTTTTTCAGGAATTTTGGTATACAGTTCTACAGCAGAGTTCCCACTTATTCCTGAGATGGACCAGCTCTGTTTGGAAGTATTATTTTCACTTTGTCACCTGAATTACAACCAGTTCATCATATCTGGCCTCATTTGGATTCAGATGAAGCATCGAACCCCACCATGTGCAAGTAAGTGGAGCCAATTGATTTAAAGATGACGATGACTTGTTCTTAGACTCCCCTCCAGTAGAACATGGAATAATGGTAAATTTAACTTAGAAAGCAGTGAGAGTGTAGAGTCTGTTTTTGGTCTTTATTTTCCAGTGTACAGAATTGAGATAACAAGGTCATTCATTTCCAAGAGGACTTTGGAGGAAAGTTTTCATTTTTAATTTAAAAAAAGTTGATATAGGGCACATGTGCTCACCAGAGAAAGAGAGAGGAAGGGGAGGAGTGAGAAGCACCCTGGAGGAGGAGGTGGCCACGCTGCAATCATTCTCCTTGATTCTCCTCTCAGGATTTTGGGCACGCACACACACGTGCCCTGTGTGTTTTTCGAGCCACTAAGTCTGGGACGTGAACTGCCTAGTCGGCCATGTGGGTTTCAGCTGCCTTAACCCTCATATGACTTGGCTGGCCTGGGAAAAGGTTTTCCTCCAATGCAATATCTCTTCCCAGGGTCAGCAGATGCAGGGACAGGCATGATTTCATGCCCATGTGGTGCCAAGCATCCTCCACCCAGATCTTGGCCCTCTCTCTTGCTGAACCCAGAGAGGATCTCACAGTCTTCCCTAACCTTGGGCCCCAGATAGACCACTCACTCCATCTAAATGGGAACAAAAGGGACCCTCATTGCCAAACCCAGCCAAGCTAAAAGTGAGCTCCAAAAGTAATGGCAGGGTGTATGACTGAATAGCTTTCCTGGAAGCAGCCCACCTAGTGTGCAAAAGGCTCTAAATATTAAGTTTTTTTTAAATTTAAACTTGGCTAAACTATGAATAATAATATTTGATTTTCCAAGTTCAAACTCATTTATATTTGTCAAATTTGTTCTTGAAATGTGTGTATCACTTAACTAGACTTACAGTATTTAGTGTGGGATTTTTGCTTGTGTGCTAATCTGTTTCTCCTTTTTCCTTTTTGAAGAGGCTAGTTTATTTACTTGTTTATGAGAGAGAGAGGTGCCTTTGACAGGGCCCTGCCACGATGTGCCCCTCTCCCTGGCCCTCCCCCCAGCCAGGATCATGGGTATCTGGCATGCTCTGATCAACCCAGGGGTTTTCCATATGGCTCCAGGATCTTGCAATGGTGCTGGGCCTCCTGTTTTTCAGGGGTATCCATTTACCATGTTACATAATGAGACTTCGATGTAGATGAATTTCGATGGCTTTTTTCTGAGATCCTCTGGGCTCTTCCAGTCTCTGTGAACACAGACTTCCTTTTTGACTTCAGACTAGTGTCTAAGAGAAGGGCTGCCATCGGGCCTACCACTCAGCATGGCGGTGAGCAGGTCCCAGGATGAGTCTGCACAGCTGTCACCAGGCATTGGCCATCGCGGGGGTAGCATCGCTCAGGAGAGAGGCAGTACAGGGCTGTATCACCACTCCCAACCTTGCCGAGGTCACGATGGCCGTCCCTCAGCCACTGTGAAGGGCCCTGGGGCAGGCAGGCTGCACCCTGCAGGCGGCCCTGAGTTTGCCCAGGGTGGCAGTGGTGGGAAGTGCCAGGTAGCACAGAATGAGGAGAGCCCAGGTGCCAATTAAGTGGGGATAAATAGCCATTACCACGAGGCCTGACAACGGCAGGAGACCGCAGTCTATTCACGAGCAACTGCTTATTTTCCCATTGATCCTCGGCGGGATGGGCCTTGCCTTCTGCAGTGCCCCAAATAACAGGCTCGCAAAGCCCAGTGCTAAGAGGTGGCATCTGGGAAGAATCCGCTCAGGTCTTCCTGTCTGTTTCATCTTAAGGCCTGCCAGGAGAAGAGATAATTACGGGGCTGAGATTTTGTTCCATCACAGACAATGGAGGGATCAACGCAGGCCTCTCTGAAATCAGATTAAAAAATGTTTAAAAGGTTTCGGCTCAGGAGGCTACCAGCATTTCCCACAGACTTCGGGTGGGTGAGAGAGGGAAGAGAGAGACTGAGGAGGAAGAAAGGAAGGGAGGGAGGGAAGGAGGAAGGAAAGGAAACACGATGTTCCTAAAGACAGAACTGATCACTCAGAGGGTGCTGACGACTTTGCTCTCCTGTCACCCTCTCTTCTCTCCCAGCGGCTTTCCCTAGGCCTGTCACACAGCCCGAAAGGCTCCCACTCTGGGTTTATCCTATCAGGAGCAAGAACCCCTGTGAAGCCCAAGCTTCACAGAGAGGTAATAGCCCTGTACATCAGCGTGAGAAGACAGAGAGAACACAACGGGGTCCTGATGCCACTGTCCACCCAGCCCCCAGTGGGCCTGTATGCCCAACCTTTTGCAGGCCTGGCCTCCTCCCTTCAGAGTCATCATAAGGCACGGCTGGGGCCTCTTGGGGGAGGAGGTATGGTCTAGGTTCAAAGCCCAGGGTTCAGAATTAGATTTCTGCATTTGACTGTTCCTCCTGTGTACAAAGACCTTGAGTAGGCTGCTCAGCCTTTGCTCCAACTCCCCATCCCTTTATCCGTAAAAGAAGGAAGTGATGTCTTTCTCTCAGACTAGGTCCTGGGATCTGGTGAGATAGTAATGTGAAGGCACTAGTTTGTCTTAGCACTGGGCACCAGTAGGCGAGAATTGGCACTGTCCCAGTAAGGAAAATTCCTAGTCCAAGGTAGAGCACAGAGGAGGGCTGCAAACACACAGTGATAATGGATATGCGGTCATCAGACGAGGTGTCGCTTTCTCATCAGCCATAAAGCTTTTTATAAGAGTGCCATTTACTTTGTCCTCTCCCTCTTTTTTTCAACTACTAGAGGGCATGTGAGCTCCCCGAACAGAGAGAGAAAGCACCCCCAGTGAAGCATGGTCATGCTGCAATCTTTTCCCCTTCATGTCTTCATCCTTCTGGGATTTGGGGCAGACATACTCGTGTGTCTGGCATGTTTCTCAAGCCACCGGGGTTGGGATTGAAACTTTGGTAGGCCATGTGGGATCTGACTCCCTTAACCTTTATGGTATAGAACTGGCCCTAATTTGCCCCTATTGAAAAACACTCCCTACTGGGACCAGCAGTTAGCGTAATGGCTATGTCGCTGGACTCCCACGTAGTCGACCGCGGTTCAAGTCCCGGACCCGGCGGCTTAAACTCACGCCGGGCGCGAGTGCGTGCGTGCCCAAGATCCCGAGAGGAGAATGGAGGAGAAGGGATTGCGGCGTGGCCATCCCCCCTGGGGGGTGATTTCCTGCTTTCTATCTCTCTGTCTCTCTCTGTCTGTCTGGCGAGCGCACGCGCCCTATAGCAAAAACCTCTCCAAAAAAAGAAAAAAAAAAAAAAAAAAAAAAAAAAAAAAAAAACCACTCCCTACTGAATGCTTTAAAAGTTTATTTATTTACTTAATGAGTGACAGAGACAGAGAGAGAGTATACCCTACAGGGTCCCGATACCACTATCCACCCAGCCCTCAGTCAGCTCCAGATCACGTGTTTCCAGGGAGGTCTCCAGACTTGAAGTGGGAATGTTGCCAGATGGGATCGCCTCAGAGTGTTGTGTTTTACCACCTTGCCAGCATCTGTACTCTCTACTGAAATTTCAGGTGTTTTGCTTTTGTTTTTGTTCCCCCCCACCCCCCAAAATCTAAGTCATAAGCTTTCATACTACTTTGGTTTTATTTATTTATTTTTTTACAATAAACATATTTTGCTTTTATAATGATTTTAAGAAACCAATAAAGATTTCAGGGCCGGCAGGTAGTGCGGTGTTTAAGGGCACTGGACTTCCACATGGTTGACTGTGGTTCGAGTCCCAGACCTGGCATTTTGATTTCTCACGTTCCCTCTCTTGCTCTCTCTCTCTTTGTCCCTTTCTGCTCAAATCAAAATAAATAAAATTAATTTTTTAAAAAAGAAAGAAACCGATAAAGATTTGAGATAATGAGAAAAAGGAAGGAAAAATGAGGTGAATAAAACACGGTCTAAGCCAGAAAAGCCCCGTCATACCATCTGTTTTTTTTCAGCTTTACTGAGGTATAATTGACAAATAAAAATTGTATTAAGATGTACATTGTGATGTTTTAATACACATATACATTGTGAAATTATCATTATGATCAAGCTAATCGGCATATACAACACCTCACATACTGTGTGTGTGTGTAGGGCATGTGTGCTTGCCACAGAGAGGCAGAGACAGAGGGAGAGAAAAAAGAGAAAGCATCCCCCATGGAGCATGGCCATGCCGCAATCCCTTCTCTTCCACATCACCCTCCTTTTGGAATTCTAGGCACACACGCACAGGTGTTTAGAGTGCTTCTCAAGCCTCTGGATCTGGGACTCAAACTGCACATGTGGGATCTAGCCACCTCAACCACCAGGCCACGGAGCTGCCATTACTTTTTGGGTTTTGTATTTCTTTCTTTCTTCCATATTAGAGAGAAAGAGACAGGCAACCCTAACAGGGTCTCCACACCCAAGTCTCAGCCAGCCCAGATCACAGAAGTGCTGAGGCAGATCGCTCTTTTAAAGAAGTTTTATTAAGGTAATAATCCATACAGAAAAAAGCAGCCAGTTTGTTGTGTTTGGTGTGCATACCCCAACTTAGCCACTGTCCCAGTCAAGATACGGAACATTCCATGGAGATTCACCTACATTTGCGGGGCTAGACGAGACCCACCCTTGGTCCAGCCCTGAGTGCAGTCTACGTTTCCTATTGTTGGGAACTTTATGATCTGATAATTGGAAAAAAAATCATGTTTATCATAAAAAATAATTAGAATAATAATAATAATGATTAGGGGAAACATAGGAAAGATATTGAATGTTGAAGCGGGGAGATTAATGTCTCTGTACTGACTGACATGCATGACATTCCCTTTTGAAAAAGCAATGTAATACACTGTAAAGTTATATGTAATTCAATGTAATAAAAAATAGATAATAAAAAAATAAATAAATAAAAAAAAAATAAAAAAAAAAAAAAGATACGGAACATTTCCTTCACTTCAGAGAGTTCCTTTCCGTCCCTTTGTAGTCCCCGCTCATCCAGCTCTCCACTGTTTGATTTCTCCTACTGTAGATCAGTTTTGCTATTTTAGAACATCTTAGAAGTAGTATACACAGTGTGTGCTTTTTGTCTGACTTCTTTCATTTACCAATGATGACAAATGTGAGATTCATTTATGTTTTCCGTGTGTGTGTGTGTGTGTGTGTGTGTGTGTTAAAAGAACTATTTTATTTCATTTTATTTGTTTGATTTGACCACAGAGAGAGAGAGGGAAAGTGAGAAAGCAAGCCCCCACGTCTGGGACTGGAATCGTGGTCAGCAGCCTGACCACCACACCTCTCCTGGCTCCCTGTGTGTTTTTTGTTCCTAAGTAGCATTCCACTGTGTAGATGCACCTCGATTTATGTTTCGCTATTGATGGAATTGAATTGTTTCCAGTTTGGGGCTAATACAAATAAAGCTACTGTCTTAGTGCATTTATGCTGCTATAACAGAGTACTAAAGACTGGGTAATTTATGAAGATCAGAAATTTATTTCTCACAGTTCCGGGATCTGGGTTGTCTGAGACCAAGTCATCGGCCTCTAGTGAGGGCTGCTCTCTGCTTCTAAGTTTGCACCTTAAACTCTGCATCCTCCTGAGGGAAGGAAGGCTGTGATGAAGGTTAAAGGACCAAGCTGGATCAGCCAGTGGTGTGGTGGTGAAGGAGGCTGGATCTCACATGGCTGACTGTGTGGTTTGAGTCCTGGATCCAGCAGCTTGAGAAACACACCAGGTACACGTACTTGTGTGTCCCAAATACTAAAAAAAAAAAAGTGGGAAATGGAGGCTAAGGGATTGTAGTGTGACTGTCCCATATGGGGAGTGCTTTCTCACTTTCTCTCTTTCTGTCATTCTCTGCCAAGCACACATACCTGCACATCTGCTGGAAAATTATAAAGAAAAACTAAAACAAAAACTCTCCTCACCAAGTCCTTCTATTGACATTAGTCCACTCATGAAGGCAGAGCCTTTGTGTCCTAAAAATCTTCCAAAAGGCCCCACCTCCCGGTAATGTTACATTGAGGATTAAGTTTCCAATACACGGATTTTGGGGAACGCATTCAGACCCTAGTAGCTACTATGAACGTTTATATGAAAGTGATTTTATGGATGCATGTTTCCATCTAAAAGTGAAATTTGATGGATCACAGTATAGTATTTTTTTTTTTTTTCTTTTGAAGAGGTTTTTGCTATAGGGTACATGCGCTCACCAGAAAGACAAGAAAAAGAGAGACAGAAAGCGAGAAATCACCCCCAGGGGGGATGGCCATGCTGCAATCCCTTCTCCTCCATTCTCCTCCTGGGATCTTGAGCACACATGCACAAGTGCCCGGCATGAGTTTAAGCCGTTGGGTCCGGCACTTGAACTGCAGTCGACTACATGCGAGTTCAGCAACATAGCCATTACGCTATCTACTGGTCCCAGTATATTTATTATTTTTATAAGAAACTCAGTCTAATTTTCAAAAGTTGTTGTACCATTTTACACTCCCATCACCTATGTATGAGATCTGATTGTTCCACATCCTTGTCAATTCTTGTCATTATATTTTTTTTCTAAATTACCTGTTACTGTGGATTTCATATGCATTCTTTGATGACTTATGATATTGACCATCATTTCATGTGCTTATTAACCGTTTATATATCTTCTTTGGTGAAGTTTCTGGTTAAGATTTTGATCATTTTTCAAATTGGGTTGGTTTTCTTCTTTTTATCAGCCAGAGGATGAGTGCACTCACTAGGGAGAGACAGAGACACCCTCCACTGGGGCACGCTTATGGTGCAGTCCCTTTTCCATTTCTTCACCTGGCTGGGATCTGGGTTGTACACGTAAGGGCCTGGCATGTTTTTCAGGCCACCAGAGCCAGAATTCAAACTGCACGGTCAGCCATGTGAGATCCCACAGGGCCAGCCCAGGTTGACTTTTTTATTACTGTTTTATATAAATTATTTTCATATTGGGATTCAAGACATTTATCACACACATGTCTTGCAAATATTTTCTCCATCTGTGGCTTCCTGTCTATTATCTTTGGAGAGCAGAAATGTTGATGAAATCAAACTTATTTATTTATTTATTTAGGAGAGGTTTTTGCTATAGGGTGTGTGCGCTCACCAGAAAGAGAGAGAGAAAGCGAGAAGTCATCCCCCACAGGGGATGACCACACCGAGATCCTTTCTCCTCCATTTTCCTCTCGGGATCTTGGACGCATGCACATGCGTCCAGGACTCAAACTGCGGTTGACTACATGGGAGTCCAGTGACATAGCCATTACACAAACTGCTGGTCCCTATTATTTATTCTTTAATGGTTAATATTTTTCATGTTCTGTCCAAGAAATATTTGCTAACCTCAAAATTGGTTTTTGGGTGAAGAGAAGAGGATAGAGAAAGATAGCAAGAGAACAATAGAGAGGCAGGACGTTAGTGAGACACAGATATGGCTTATTGCCTGTTGATGATGACATGTATAGTATTCTCAACTGGATTGGTCTGAGAAGTATTTCATGATGGGTAAAGTCTTTTTACAAGCAAAATGAGAAATAGTGATTGACTGTTTTAAAAAATAATTAGAATAATAACAATAATGATTGGGAAAAACATAGAAAAGTTATTGAATGAAGAAGTGGGGAGCTTAATGTCTCTGTATTGACTGACATGCATGGCATTCCCTTTTGAAAAAGCAATGTAATACACTGTAAAGTTATATGTAATCCAATGTAATATAAAGAAGATTATGATGATAATAAAAATAAAAATAAAAAAAAGATGATATAGTTAAAAAAAATTGGTTTTTAATCTTTGATCTTATTTTTCCCCCAGGAAACTGTGATTTTTGGCTGTTATGATTTGTCTATGATCTATTTCAAATTGATTTTATGTGTGTAGTGAGGTTGGAATGGAGTTTTTTTCTTTAAAAAAATACACAGTTGTGGGACCAGTAGGTGGCATGATGGTTAAGGCACTGGACACTCCCACGTGGCTGACCATGGTTCAAGTCCCGGACCTGGTGGCTTGCTTTCCCTCTCTCTCTCTCTCTCTCTCTCTCTCTGGTCAAATTAAAATAAATGAATGAATAAATAAAATTAAATTAAAACTATTATTTTTAAAAACAAAAAGATACCCAGTTGTGGGACCAGCAGATGATGTAATGGTTACGTTGCTGGACTTGCACGTAGTCAACCACAGTTCAAGTCCCAGACCTGGCAGCTTAAAACTCACACTGGGTGCATGTGTGTGGGTGCCCAAAATTCTGAGAGGAAAATGGAGGAGAAAGGATTGCAGCATGGCCATCCCCCTTGTGGGGGGTGATTTCTTGCTTTCTGTCTTTGTCTCTCTGGCAAGAACAAGTGCCCTATAGCAAACATCTTTCTTAAAACAAAACAAAACAAAACAACAAAACCACAGTTGTTTTAGTACCATTTGTCAGAAAAAGACTTTCCTTTCTCCCTTGAATTAACTTGACACTTTGGCTGAAAATCAATTGAGCATATCTAGGGTAGGTTCATTTCTGGACTCTGTTGATTGTGTGCTATTGGGGGAATATAAATCAACATATCAATAATATCAACATATCAATAACACTGAGGCTTCCAATCTATGCACACAACACACTTCTCAGTTTATATGAGCCTTTTGAAGTTTCTTTCAGCCATATTTTGTTGTTTTCAATGTAGAAGTCTTCCACACTTTTTGCTAAATTTCATCCTACATGACTGAATGTACCATGCAGGACAAAATGCACCATTTAGAGTTTTAGTTTTCAATGGTTTATTATTAGTATATAGAAATGCAATTAATTTTTGTATATTGACCTTGTATTATGCAAACTCACTAAATTTACTTAGATCTAGTAGTTATATTGTAGATTCCCTCAGGTTTTCTTTGTAGACAATAAAGTTGTTTGCAAATATGTAGGTTTCAGTTCTCCCTTTCCAACCCCCCACGCCCTTATTTCCTTTTTGTGCCTCAATTTTGAGTAAAACTGGCAAAGGCTGACATAATCGCCTTGTTCCCAGACTTCACGAGAAGTGGTTTACTATTTCACCATTAAATACGATATGAGCTATTTTGCAGTTGCCTTTAATCAGGTTGAGGAAGTTCCCTTCTCCTCTCAGTTTGCTGAGAGCTTTGATGATGAAAGGGTGTTGAATTTTGTCAAATGTCTTTTTTTTTTTTTTGCATCTATTGAGGTTTTGGTATCAGGGTTATGTTAGACTCATAAAACAAGTTGCAAAGTGTTTTTTCCTCCTATATTTTTCTGAAATAGTTTGGTAGACTGGGGTTCATTTCTTTCTTTAATGTTCGATAGAATTTGCCAGTGAAGTCATCTGGACTTAGATTTTTTTTTTTTTTTTCAATGTAGAAAGGTTTTCATGATAAATTCAGCTTATCTAATAAATATGGAGCTACTTAGATTTTTTATTTCTCTTTGTGTCAGTTTTGATAAGTTATAACTCATATAAGAAATCTGTCCATTTTATCTGGATTGTTGAATTGGCATGAAATTGTTCATAAGCTCCTCTTGTTAGTTGCTTATGTGTGTAAGACCTATAATAAATTTAAAAAACAATTATTTTAAAGACTACTGTACTAACTGGGAGTTGGCAGAAACATCTTTAGAAATTTTTCCTTTTTATTTTAATTATTTCATTTTATTTTTGTTATTATTATTATTATTATTAATTTGATCAAAGAGAGAGAGAGAGAGGGATCAAGAGAAGGGGAAAGTGAGAAAGTAAGCCGCCAGGTCCAGGACTCAAACTGCGGTCAGCCATGTGTTAAGGAGTCTAGCACTTTAACCACCACACCACCTGCTGCCCCCTTGAAATTTTCCTCATGGAAGATTTCAGGATTCATAGATTGTCATTGAATGAGAGACAGTATGGATTTTCTCTATAGTCCCCTGCTGCTTCTAGATTTCTTAGTTTTTCAGTTACAGAGCAAAAATAGGAATCATGTTTTTACCTGTAACATCTTTTCCTCTTTATGTCATGTTCTTTTCCCTCTTTCCTTTTTAGAAGACTTGCTCCAATCTTTTTCTTTATCTCACATGAACCTAAAATGGCAATTTTCGTTTGCAATGGTAATTTGAATGCAATTGTTTCCTTAACAACAAAAACTTACTTGTGATTCAGACTCTGGAATTCTAAAAATCTCAGAGGCCTAATTAGTACTTTTCCTTGAGCAAGCCATTTACAATGAATATTTTGAAAACTTAACTTTAAAATAATGAATCGAGATGACTTCACCAAGGAGATACATGAAGTATTGACTTTCTCATTCCTCTTCCAATAAACTTCCTAGAACTGAAAATTACAAAAATTCATAAGGATACAATGCCTTGGCTAAGGGTGTGTACAATAATTCCTCTAATTCATCAAGTCCAGCAAGGGTGAAACAGAGGCCACAGAAAAAACCCTTCTCGTCCATCCCCTGACCACTTAAACCCAAGAACAGGTGTTGCTCAGTATTAGAAAGGTTTCGTTGCTGGGTGGCACAGGCATATGGGGTCAGATCCTTCTCCCTAACCACCTGCCCTCTCTTACCTCCAACACACACACACACACACACACACACACACACACACAGAGCAGTGTTCTGCACTGTTTCTTCTCCAAATTATCAAATTATCCAGTGGTCAAAAGGTATTTGGTCCCATCCAGTCCCTCTCAGTTTGTGGTAGGACTAATTTGTTAATGGGGCTCCAGAAGGAAAGTGCCTAATGTTTCTTCTAATTGGACATGACTGCTTCAGAATGACTGCGGCTGCCGGCCAGCTCTCACTGTCCCTGAGGCTGGATAATAAGCTTCTGCCACCGGTCCCTGGGTCCTGACCAGGACCATCTGCGGTAATGAACTTGGAAGGCTCATTGTAGATTGCAAAAAAGGAAAAGAGGGAGAAAAGCACAGTCTAGCTCTTGTCAGTGGGTTCAATTATGGCTTCTGTCAGCTTAACAAAAGAAATTCAGAAAAGCTAGGATAGGAAAGGGTGGGAGGGGGCAGGCAAAGACGGCTGGGAGGTGTGGAGACCCATGATGGCAGTACCAGACTGAAATTCCTCCAGGACCAAGGTTTCTAGAAGTAGAAGCTCAGAGGTCACCACAATAGCGCTTGAGTTCCAAGCATCCGACATCTCTGCAGCCGTGGGCAGTACAGGTCAGGGTTCACTGCGTGTCAGTGATTGGAGGGTATGAACTTCCTCACAGCTCACTGCAAGTCCCTGTCACCCACTCTGATGGAGGGACAGGGTCCACCGTGCATGTCATAGACTGACCATGTTTTATCATCATTATTGACTCTTTGTTTCCTGAGACAAGATTGTAGAGCATTAAGCCTAGAATCTGTTGCTAAAATCAGATCAAAGATTTGTTTGAAAAAGTTGTGAAATATGATACATATGCAGAAAAGTTTGTGAAATGGTAAGTGTAGGACCGGCCCTATAATGCAGTGTTAAACACTATGCACTAGGAACAGGATCCCACATGGCCAACCATGATTTGAATCCCACCCCTGGTAACTTGAAAAACATGCCAGGCATGTGGGTATGTGTGTCTAAAATCCTGATGAGAAATGAAGGAAAAAGGATTGCAGTGTGCCCACACCCCATTGGGTGTTTCCTCTCTCTCTCTTTCTCGCTCTCTCTGATAAGTGCATGTGCTCTTTGGCAATACAAAAGAAAAGAACTCCAAAACCTCCCATAAACATGTGGCTTATGGTATTATTGATGGGGGAAACACTTGTAATCAGCACTCAGGCAAAGAAATAGAACTTCATCAGAAGCCCCATCCTGCCCTTTCCTGATTGGTAATGCCATCCATCACCCCTACAGGTAATCACAGCCTTTACCTTTATGCTAAGTATTTCCAAGCTCTTCTTGTAGTCTTACTACCTAGGTAGGCAGCCCTAAACACTACAGCTTAGTTTCACCTACTTTTGAGCTAAATAAATGGAGATTAATCCAGTATAGGTAGGCCTGACTGTTGCTGCTGCTGCTGCTGCTTCTTTTTCTTAACTCACTATTGGGCACATGCACTCACCAGAGACAGAGAGAGAAAAGACAAAGTAAGAAGGCACCCTTCATGGGAGATGGCCACACCACAATACCTTCTCCATTTTCCACTCAAGCTTTTGGGCACACAAGCGCATGGGACTGGCAGTTTCCAAACTGCTGGGTCCAGTACTCAAACCATGCAGTCAGCCAGAAGGCACCTTAACCATCACACCACCGGCTGGTTCTAGGCTTGTCTTCTTTTGCTCAACTTTGAGAGATTCATTTCTGTCATTGTATATGAATATAGTTGGTTTATTTATTGCTTTGAAATATTGTGTTATATAATGATAGTGCAATTTATGTGTTCAATTGCTGAGTGGGGTTTGGGTTATTGTAGTTTTCTGGCTATTTATTATAGATAATGCTTCTAGGGATATTCTTGGTCATCAGGACAGGTATGTCCAGAGACAATCAGCAGAGAAATTGCCAGGTGATAAGCATCTCAGAGAAATCTCAATGAGATTAGTTACTGAGTCACCATAGACAGCTAGAGGAGATACTACTCATCAGGATCTCGTGTTGCCTTATGCATTAACATTAGTCTCCCAGAGCCCTGAGTGATCCCCACTTTCTGATACTCATGATGTTCTGTGGTTCCTTCCTATGTCTTATCAGGGATGGCCTGTAAGGCCAATAGACTACGGCAGAAGTGGTGGTCTATGACTTCCAAGGCCAGGTCATAAAAGACATTGTGGCTTCTACCTTGATCTCTCGCATCATCTTTCCTGGAGAAGCCACCTGTCATGTCATGAGGACACTCCAGCAGCCCTATGGAGAAGCCTGGCGGGCAAGGAATTGAGTTCTCCCGTCAGTGGGGATGAGCCATCTTAGAAGGAGATCTTATAGTTAAACCTCCAATGGCTGCAACCCTAGATGTCCTCTTGATCACAACCTTCTGAGAAATCCTGAGCCAGAGTCACCCAGTGAAGCAGCCTTGCTTCCTGATTCTCAGAAACCATGTGAAATAATAAATTTGTTGTTGTCTTAAGGTACTAAATTTGGGAATGTACCTTGGTTTAGCTACACTGGCTAAAGCAGGAAAATTGCATTCCCACACCAACTGTTCAGAAACAACCTACAGTGGCTTTCTTTTATCCACATAAAGGGATTCTATGCACCATACTTTGCTCTGTTTAACCCCTGCCATATACAGTATGCCGCAGACCTCCGTCTTTGCCAAGACTTAGTGATCTACTTGATTCTTTTCAGTGGCTATGGATATGCCACCATTGAACATTCTTCTCTTGATGGATATCTTGAGGGGTTGCCTGTTCCTTGGCAGGCCAAGCTTAGGGACTCAGCTCTTCCTCTGGCTCCCGCTGAAAGAATTCTGCCAGTTCCCTTACCTCCTCCACCAAGGCCAGGAGGAGGTTCTGAGGTTGGTGGAACTGGTTCCAGTCTCTTTCAACAAGCAAACTCAGCATGGAAGTGCTGGATGTCTTCAAGTATGGCCTCCGGGCTGAATCTGAGGGGCTGCAGCTGTGACTGGACAACCGCTATTTTGATTTTTAACAATTTTTTAACTCTTAAAAAATGTCACAATAAATGTTTTCTTATACATAGTTTTTTAGGCATTATATGAATATTCATTTAGAATGAATTTCTAGAATTGTTTTCAATGGGTCCACAGGTAGATACCATATTTTGACAGATACTGTCAAATTGTAGTAAATTTGAGAACCTGAAGGAATCTGGAAACCACTCAAGGCTCAGGGATCTGATGGCCAAGGCCAGAGGGCAGAAAAGAGCTTGAGACACTGAAGGAAGATGGGGTGATTAAGGTTTGTGGGAAAAGAAGAAGAAGGAGGAGGAGGAGGAGGGGAAGAAGGAGGAGGAAGAAGGAGAGAGAAAAGAAAGAGAAGAGAAGAGAAAAGGAAAGAAAAGAAGAGATTGATCTTAGCTAAGGTTAGTGAGATTAGGTTGTCCCAGTCAAAGAGGGGATATGGGGAGGTTGCATTTTATTCTAAGTGCTGTTTGGCACCATTGAAGGGTATTAAACAAGAGCGGCTCTGTTGTTGGAGGTGTTCGATTACGTGGTACCCTCAGGTACACACCTTGATCAAAGCCAGTCTTCATGCTGAAACCCTTCTTAGACACAAAGAGCCGACTGCTAGTCAAACGCGGGGATTGTCCTAGAGACAAACTGAAGGAACCAAGGTTGATAATTTCCAATTAAGTAACTCAGATGATGGCAGGAAAAGTTCATTCCACTCTTGGAGGCACCAGTCCTCTGACATTTCATAGCTGCTCAGAGCTCTACCAGGTGGAGGGGTCTTGGGCTACAGGATGGTTTAAAGGGAGCTTGGAGAGGGGAAGAGGAATCCAGGCAAGGGAAGGCACACCACTGGATTCAGAAAGGGAAGCCAGTCAAAGGTGGATAAAGCAGATCATGTGGCTCATTGTGGCATGAAATCCCAGAAAAAGATATTTAAAATGACTAAATATTTCGAACTGGCCCTATGGCCTAGTAGTTAAGAGATCTGGCTCCCACATGGCCAACCACTGTTCAAATCTTGGCCCCAGATGGCTTGGAAAACATCAGGTGTGTGCATGCCTAGAATCCCAACAGGATGGAGAAATGGAGGAGAAGGAATTGTGGCATGACCACACCGCATGGGGAGGGGAGGTGTCTTTTCCCTTCTACCTCTGTCTTTCTCTGGAGAGCACGCTCACCCACTGGAAATTTTTAAAAATTATAAAAAAGAATTTTAAACATTTTTATTAGTAGGTTTTATTTTTATTTTTTTTTGGAGAGGTTTTTGCTATAGGGCGCGTGCACTTGCCAGACAGACAGAGAGATAGAAAGCGAGAAATCACCCCCCAGGGGGGATGGCCACACTGCAATACCTTCTCCTCCATTCTCCTCTTGGGATCTTGGGCACGCACAAACACGCGCCCGGCGTGAGTTTAAGCCACCGGGTCCAGGACTCGAACCGCGGTCGACTACGTGGGAGTCCAGCGACATAGCCATTACGCTAACTGCCGGTCCCGGTTTTTATGTTTTAGAACAGTTTTGTTTCACAGCAAAATTGAGCATAAAGTATAGAGATAAATAACTTTTTAAAATATTTTATAACAACAAAGCTTTACATGAAAATATATTGTCACTTCCAATTATTATTGAAACATAATTGATAAAAAGAGGTTATAAAATGCTCCAGAATTTGTGGTAATCATTAAACAAAATAAAGATTTATGAAAAATTCAACATTTTTTTCTTAATTAGTTCCTATTTCCATGGATGTGATAGTTTTGTGTCTCCTTGGTTAGAGCATGGTGCTCAGTTGTTTGATCAAACACCCATCTGGATTGGATATTGCTACACATGTATTTTCAGGTTCAGTGACTCTTCAATTCATAGACTTTGAGTAAAGCAGATTACTTTCCATAATGGGTCTCCTCTGATCAGGTGAAGTTCTTAAGAACAATGACAAGCTTCTCCTCAGACTGCAACACAGAAACCCTGCCTAAGTTTCCTGCCTGCTGCCCTACAGAATTCCAATTCCAGACTGCTATACCACTCTCACCTGAGTCTCCAGCCCGGCAGTCAGTCCTATAAAATTCAAATTTACCAGTCACCACAACTCAACTGCATGAGCCAATTCATTTCTCTCTCTTATTGCCAGAGGACACATGCACTCATCAGACAGAGACTGGAAGAGAAAAAGGGGGGAGAAAGCACCCTCCAATGAGGCATGGTCATGCCACAATCCCTTCTCCACTCTTTCTTCATTCTGTTGAGATTTTGGGTATATAAACGTGCCTAGTGTGTTTTTCAAGCTGACAGGGCCAGGATTCAAACCAAGAACAGTCATGTGGGATTTGGCTCCTCTAACCACTAGACTTATAGGGCCAGCCCCAAACATGAAGTTTTAAACCCATGAAGGAAGTATTTTCTTCTATTTATTTAGATTTTAAATTTACTCAATGATGGTTTTAGTTTTCTGTGTCAAGCTCTGCAATTCTTTTTCTTTTTTCTTTTTTAAGTTTGCTATAGGCATGCTTGCCAGAGAGAGAGCAAGAGTGAGAGAGCGAGAGAGGGAAAGGAAAAGAGAAAGAGAAAGCACTACTGCAGGGGATGACCATGCCACAATTCCTTCTCCTCCATTCTCCTCTCAGGATTTTGGGTATGCATATACATATTCCTGGCATTTTTCTCAAGATGTCAGGTCCGGGACTTGAACCATGGAGTCAGCCACTTGAGATCCAGTCACCTTAACCACCATATCACTGGCTGGCCCAGTTCTGTAATTCTTTTATTAGATTTTTTTCTGGGTATGTGGGGTTTCTATTTGAAAAGTTATTTTTAAATGGTTATGTTTGAATTGTGTATCACTATACAGAAATGCAATTAGATTTTGTAAATAAATTTATATCGAATGATTTTGCTAAATTTACTTAATACTTCTGTATTTCTATGTCCCTATTAATCTGCAAATAATGGCAGTTCTATTTCTTTCTTTATAATTCTTGTAACTTCTTTTATTTATTTCCTTATCACAATGACTAGGAATGCCAATACAAGATTTTTAAGAAATGATGATGCTAAACATTCATAGTTTGCTTTCAGTTTTTTAATTTTTTTAATTGCCAAAGTTATATGCACTCACCAGAAATAGAGAGGGGCGGGAGGAGAAAGCACCCTCCCATTGGGGTTTAATCACACCACAGTCTCTTCTCCTCCATTTCTCCATCCTATCGAGGTTTGGGACATACATTCACACATGTGCAACATGGTTTTCAAGACGCTGGAGCCAGGGTTGGAACCACAGTTGGCAAGTAGAATCTGGCTCCTCTAACCACTATGTATGGGGCCACCCAGTTATCTTGTTTCCTGTCTCAGGATAAAACTCACTGTTAAGTATGATGCTTGTGGGCCAGCAGGTGGTGTGGATGTTAAGGTAGCTGGATTCCCTTATGGCCAAAGACTGGAGTCCCAGACCCAGCAGCTTGAAAATGACTCCAGGCTCATGTGGCTGTGCATGACCAAAATCCTGAGAGGAGAGTAGAGAGGAAGGGGTTGAGACCTGGCCATCTCCCTTCTGGGGTGATTTCTCATTCCACCCTCCTCTTTCTCTCTGTCTCTCTCCAGCTAGCACACACACTCTTTTTTTTTTTTTTTTTTTTTTTTTTTTTTTTTTTTTTTTTTTTTGAGAGGTTTTAGCTACAGGGCATGTGCGCTCGCCAGACAGAGAGAGACAGAGAGACAGAAGGCAGGAAATCACTCCCAGGGCGGATGGCCACGCTGCAATCCCTTCTCCTCCATTCTCCTCTCGGGATCTTGGGCATGCACGCACATGTGCCCGGCGTGAGTTTTAAGCCACTGGATCAAGACTTGAACCACGGTCGACTACATGGGAGTCCAGCGACATAGCCATTACGCTAACTGCTGGTCCCTAGCACACACACTCTTATAGCAAAAAAAAAAAAAAAAAAAAAAAAAAAAAAAAAAAGTATGTTTGTTATACAATTTTTGCAGGTATGCTTTCCTGGGTTAAGGATAATTATTTTTTCTCTTCCTTTTTTTCTTTTCTCCCCTTTTTACCATAGGGTGTGTGTGCTCACAGGAGAAAGAAAGTAAAGTGAGAAATCACCCCCCAGGGCATGGCTATGCCTCAGTTTCTTTTCCATTCTCCTCTTCGGAGTCTGGGCATGCTCGCACATGCATCCGACATGAATTTTTTTTTTTTTTTTGAGAGGTTTTTGCTATAGGGCGCGTGCGCTCGCCAGACAAACAGAGAGAGACAGAGAGACAGAAAGCGAGAAATCACCCCCCAGGGGGATGGCCACGCTGCAATCCCTTCTCCTCCATTCTCCTCTCGGGATCTTGGGCACGCACGCACACGCGCCCGGTGTGAGTTTAAGCCACCGGGTCCGGGACGCGAACTGCAGTCAACTACGTGGTTTCAAATCAGTCATACCCACATTATTCATGTTGGGTAAATTCAACTTACAGGCTAAGTAATGCATAGTGATTAAATGTATAAAATAAATTAAAATCTAAAAAGATTTTTAAATTTTACTTTATTTGTTATTATTGTTATATTAGTTTGACCGGAAAGAGACAGAGAGAGAAGAGGAGAGAAGGAAAGTGAGAAAGCAAGCTGCCAGTTCCGGGACTCAGCCATGTGGTAGTCTAAAGCCTTAATTGCCATGCCAACTGCCAGACCCTTTATTTTGTTCTTTTGTTAGGTTTGGCAAATTGTATTTTTCTAGGAATTTATCATTTTTTTCTAAAAATTTTACTTTTATTTTTATAAGGTTATGCCTTTTTTATCATTTTAATTTCTTTGGATTTGTAGTTCTATCTTCTTTTTGATTTTTATGTTATTTGTGTCTTCTCTCTTTTCCCTTCACTCTGACCAAGATTGTATAAATTTTATTATTATTTTCAAAAAATCAACTTTGGCTTCATTAATGTTTTCATGATATTTTACTTCTATTTCAACAATTTCTGTTCTATTATTTACATTCTCTTTTCAATTTTTAAAAAATCTAATTTGTTCTTTGTTTCTAATTTTTCAAGAAGAAAGATGTTTTAGTCTTTTTTTTTTAAATTTTTGTTGCTAATAGCTAAATATCACACTGATTAATTTATTAAGAATAGAGGTCAGGATCAGTGGTTAAGGTGCTAGACTCCCATGTAGTCAACCACAGTTTGAGTCCTGGATCTGGCAGCTTGAAACTTGCACTGGGTCCATGTTTGTGTGTGCCCAAAATCTCAAGAGGAAAATGGAGAAGAAGGGAACTCATGTGGCCATTCCCCTGGGGAGTGAGTTCTTATTTTCTGTCTCTTTGTCTCTCTGGTGAGCACAAGTGCCCTATAGCAAAAGTCTTTAAAATAATAATAATAATAAAAAAGAATAGAGGCCTATGGGTCAGAAAATGGCATGATGGTTAAGGTGGTTGGATCCCACATGGCTGACTTTGGTTTGAGTCCCAGATCTGTTGGCTTGAAAAACACTCTAAGAGCATGTGTGTGTGTGCCCAAAATCTAGACAAGAGGGAGACATGGAGGGAAAAATTGCATCATGATCATTCCCCATAGGGTCTTTATATAGGGATATAAATTTTAATGTAAAATCATTGCTTTACCTGCCAGCTACAAGTATCAATATGTCATATTTTCTTTATCACTCAGTTCAAACATATTTTAATTTCCATTATGATTTCTTTTTTGATTGATGAGTTAGAAATATACATATATGTGTGTGTGTGTGTATGTGTGTGTGTGTATATATATATATATATATATATTTTTTTTTTTTCGCCATAGTAACCTGCTCTCCAGAAAGACAGAGAGACAATGAGAGGGAAAGTGAGAAATTGCTGCTACAATACCTTCTCCTCCATTATCCTCCTGGGATCTTGAGCATGCACACACACATGCCCAGTGTGACTTTTAACCCACTAGATCTTGAACTCGAACTGAGATTGTGGAGTCCAGCACCTTAACCACCATGCTACCTGCTGGCCCCTAATTCTTTTTTTTATAAGTATATTTATTCTCTAAATATATGAAGATTTTCAAGTTATCTTTTTCCAATTAATTTCTAACAGAAGTCTAGTATAAAAAAATGCATTGCAGCATGTACTATATACTAGAATATGACCAATTTTGATAGATTCTGTATGAACATAAAAAAATGTATATTCTGCCATTAGAAGGTGCATTAATCAGAGTTTAGGTCACATTTTTAGTCAGGTTGTTTATTATTGTCTTATTGATTTTAGAAATCGGCTGACAGAAATATGATAAAATCCCCTACACTGATTATAAATTTGTGTAGTTTGCCTTTGAGTTCTATCATTCTTGCTTTTTATGTTTTATGGGCTATGTTATTATGTAAATACAAATTTAGAATGCTCCCACTGCAGAATGATCTTTGATCATTCTGAAGACTCTCTCTTTGTTTTTGTTTCTGATAATGCTTCCTCCCTTTAAGCCTACTTCTTTCTTTCTTTTCTTTCCTTTTTCTTTCCTTTTTTTTTTTTTTTTGGAGAGGTTTTTCGCTATAGGGAGCGTGCGCTCGCCAAACAGACAGAGAGAGAAAGAGAGACAGAAAGCGAGAAATCACCCCCCAGGGGGGATGGTCACGCCGCAATCCCTTCTCCTCCATTCTCCTCTCGGGATCTTGGGCACGCAAGCACATGCGTCCGGTGTGAGTTTTAAGCCACCGGGTCCGGGACACGAACCGTGGTCAACCACGTGGGAGTCCAGCGACATAGCCATTACACTAACTGCTGGTCCCTTCTTTCTTTTTTTTTTTTAAAGAGAGATTTTGCTATACGGTGAGTGTGCTCACTGGAGAGACAGAGAGAGAAGAAGTGAGAAATCACCCCCAGGAGGGAAGGCCATGCTGTAATCCTTTCTCCTCCATTCTCCTTTTGGAATCTTGGGCATGCACACACATGCACCTGATGTGAGTTTCAAGCCACTGGGTCTGGGACTCAAACAATGGTCAGCCATGTGGGAGTCCAGCAACATAACCATTACACTATTGCTGTTTCCAAAGTCTACTTCCTTCTTATCTTTTCTTTCTTTTTTAAAAATAATTATTTTATTTACTTTATTTATTTATTTTAATTTGACCAGAGAAGAACAGAGTGAGAGAGAGAGAAGAAGGAGAGAGAGAGAAAGTGAGAAAATAAGCCACCAGGTCCAGGACTCAAACTGTGGTTGGCCAATGTGGGAATCCAACACCCTTAACCACCATGCCACCTGCTGGCCCACTGAAGTGTACTTCTTTCAATAGGGCATGTGCTTTCACCAGAGAGAGACAGAGAGAGAAAGCAAAAGTGAGAAATCAACCCCTGGGGGGATGAGCATGCCACAGTTGCTTCTCCATCCTCCTCTTGGGATTTGGAGCACACATGCAATGGCCTTGGTGTGCTTTTTCAAGCTGCTGGGTCCAGAACTTGAACTGCACAGTCGACCATGTGAGATCCAGCTTCTTCAACCACCACACCACCTGGTTGCCCTACATCTACTTTCTTATGTTAACATAGTTACTTTTTTTTTCATCCTGAGAGGTTTTTGCTATAGGGCGCGTGTGCTTGCCAGACAGACAGAGAGTGACAGAGAAACAAAAAGCGAAAAACCACCCCCCAGGGGGATGGCCACGCAGAAATCCCTTCTTCTCCATTCCCTTCTCAGGATCTTGGGCACGCACGCACACGCACCCGGCGTGAGTTTTAAGCCACCAGGCCAGGACTCGAACCGCGGTCGACTACGTGGGAGTCCAGCGACATAGCCATTACACTAACTGCTGGTCCCTCATCCTTTCACTTTTGATCCATTTACCCTTATCCTTATCTTTAAGCTCAACTATCTACTGCTTCTAGAAGATACACCTGATCCATAGGTTCCTATTCCTTTCTGCACTTTTGAGTTTCCATTTGGGATCATTTTCCTTTGGCCTAAAGAATACCTTTAAGGAATCAGATAGTAGCAAAATGTGGCAATCAGAGAGGTAATCTCACAGGAGAGAGCTCCTGATTCAGCCCAGAGACCTTCCTGAGTGCGCCAGGAGCGTATTGGCCCATCATCTTGATGCTAGGTGAAGCTGAGGGGGGATTGCAGTGTCAGGACCCTGCTGGGGGTTCACTCTTTCTCCTGGAAAAACAAGTAAATAGACTTTGAAGGATTCTGTGCTTTGTACAAAATTCTACGTGAAGGTTAGCTCTGTGCTGCTGTGGTAATATGCTGCTCAGGAGAAGCTGGATCCCACATGACGAGGGCAGTTCGAATCTCTGGCCCTGTCAGCCTAAGACACAAGTACCCAAGATCCAGTGGGCTGGGGGTGGGGTGAGGGGCTAAAGAAAGGGGATTGTGTGATGACTAGATCCTGTGGGGAGTGCCTCTCTCTCTCTCTCTCTCTCTCTCTCATGCACACACATGTTCCTTTTTTTTTTTTAGAAACTGTATTATTATTTTTTTAATTTTAATTTGACCAGAGAGGGACAGTGTAAGAGAGAGGAAAAGTGAGAAAGCAAGCCGCCAGGTCCAGGACTCAGATCATGGTCGGCCACATGGGTGTCCAGCGCCCTTAACCACCAAGCCATCTGCCGGCCCCCCACACATGTTCTATCATGAACAAAGAAAAAATCATTTAAAAAACCATATAAAGAATTATGTTCTTTTAGCAGTTTCTAGACATAATTTCAGTCATCTTTTTTTTTTTTTTCTAAGGAGAGTTCATATTCTGACTTTTAGTTGCTCTTGGAAAGTCTCGTGTCCTCCAACTGCTTTTCGGTGTTCAGAAATTTTACTGTGATGCACTACGTACAGTTTTCTTTGTGTATATCTTGCTGTTTCTGAAGTCTGAAGTGCTTCCTGTATCTGTAAACTACTGTCTTTGAGTAATTTTGAAAAATTCTCAGCAATTAAGTCTTCAAAATGTTTTTACTGCGCTCTTATTCTCCTCCCCTTCTAGAACTCAGAATACATAAATGTTAGACCCATGTGTGTCCTTAGTCTCTTTTCTGCATTTTTAAAGATCTTTTTTATAACTCCTTGCTTTATGCTAGATTTTAAAATATCTTTCAGTTTATTAATTCTGTCTTTAGCTTTCCTAATTTGTTGCTATATCCATCTTTTGAGTCTTTCATTTATATTATTTTCAGTAGTAAAATTTACATTTGCTGGGACCAGCAGATTCCATAATGGTTACCTCTCTGGACACTCACATAGGTGACTGTGGTTTGAATCCTGGACTCAGCAGCTTAAAACGCACTCCAGGCGCATGTGCACGCGTGCCCAAAATCCCAAGAGAAGACTGGAGGAGAAGGGATTGTGGCATGGCCATCCGCTCTCCTCCACCCCCCGCCGCTGGGGGGGGTGATTTCTCACTTTCTATCTCTCTCTGTCTTTCCAGGGAGGACACACACCCTATAGCAAATATCTCTCTTAAAAAAATAAATAAATGTACATTTATTTTGAGGGATTTTTGCTATAGGGCACGTGCACTCACTGGAGAGACAGAGAGACAAAGAGACAGAAAGTGAGAAATCACTCCCCCAGGGAAGATGTCCACATTGCAATCCCTTCTCCGCCATTCTCCTCTTGGGACTTTGGGTAAGCACACACATGCACTGGGCGTGAGTTTTAAGCCACTGGGTCTGGGACTCAAATGGCAGTCGACGACGTGGGAGTCCAGCAACATCAGTGACATAACCACTATGCCAGCTGCTGTCCCTAAATTTGCTTTCTTTTCAAAACTATTGTTAATAAACCTAATTCCATTTTCCATGAACTTTTATTTTCTTTATTCATAACAGAGCAAGGAGTGAGAGAAAAACACCCTGCGTAGGGTCTGGCGCACCACAACTCCCTCACTCCAGCCCTCCAGCCCATTGGATCTTGAGCACTCACCCATGTGCCCAGCATTTCTCAGACTGAGTCAGGTATTCAAACCACCGTCGCCATGTGCGATCCGGCTTCTCCTGAGCAGTGCATTGATTCTGAGTCACAGAGGTGGCCTTCATTTGATTTCTTTAAAGTAGCTTCCAGTTGTCAGCTGCATCTCTCTCTCTCTCTCTCTCTCTCTCTCTCTCTCTCTCTCGTCTTTTATTTTCAAAATATATTAAGTGTATTTGTCATCAATCTTTGTCTCTTAAGTCCGTCATTTGGAATACAATAGATCCTATTAGTCTGTTGTCTGTCATTTTTCCTTTGATTTTCAGTTATGCCTCATCTTTTCATGTTTCAGTTTTTTGTTGTTGTTTTTGCTTTTGTTTTTAGAGATTGTTGCTATAGGGTGGGTGTGCTTGCAGAGAAACAGAGGGACAGAAAGCAGGAAATCACCACCCGGGGGATGGCTATGCCACAGTCCCTTCTCCTCCATTCTCCTTCTTTCTACTCTCAGGATTTTGGGCACACACGAACATGCACCCTGCATGAGTTTTAAGCCGCTGGATAGATCTGGGACTCGAATCACAGTCTACTACGTGGGAGTTCAGCGACGTAAGCATTACGCCATCTGTTGGTCCCATATCAGTTATTTTTGAGTGATAGATATTGAACATAAAATATTGTGGAGATAAACTGAAACTCAAGAAGATGTCATCATCTTATAGAAAGAATTTGCTCTTACTTCTGGTTGGCAGGGATTGCAACGATTCAATGCTGGACTTTACTACTTAAGAGAGCTGATTTATTTCTGACTTACTCTTACTCCCAGGGCAAAGGTTCTCTAAGTGCATTCTGTGAACCCTTGTGAGTTCATGAGATGCATTCAAGGGGATCACGAAGTCAAAACTGTACTTATAATAATACTAAGAGGTTTGCTGAGTGAAATCTGCAATGACGGTACTAAGCCATTGGTGCTTTTGTATTGGTGCCTTGGTACAAATCCAGGCAATGGTATCAAAACATCCACAGGCAGTGAAAAAGAAGACCAAAAATTCAGTTTTACTTAAGAATGACCTTTGGGCCAGCCTGACTATGTGGTTCAAGTTCCAGACCTGGTGACTTGAAAAACACTCCGGCCATGCATGATGTGTGCCTTTTCTGTGACATGTGCCTTTGCTTCCATTCTCCTCCTGGGATTTTGGGCATGCCTGCACACACACCCAGCATGATTTTTAAGCCACCACGAACTGTGGTTGGCCGTGTGGGAGTCCAGCTCTTTAACCACCACAACACCTGCTAACTCCCCCAATAGTTTTTAAATGGGAAGGTTGGTCTGAAACAATGTAAACTGCTATTGATAGAATTATCCTGTTCTTTTTTGATGACTTTTTAAAATTCTTTTTCCTGTTTCTAACTAGCTCTTTAATTTTTAAAAACATTCTAAATAGGGACCAGCAGTTAGCGTAATGGCTATGTCGCTGGACTCCCACGTAGTCGACCGCGGTTCGAGTCCCGGACCCGGCGGCTTAAACTCACGCCGGGCGCGTGTGCGTGCGTGCCCAAGATCCCGAGAGGAGAATGGAGGAGAAGGGATTGCGGCGTGGCCATCCCCCCTGGGGGGTGATTTCCTGCTTTCTGTCTCTCTGTCTCTCTCTGTCTGTCTGGCGAGCGCACGCGCCCTATAGCAAAAACCTCTCCAAAAAAAAAAAAGAAAAAAAGAAAAAAAAAAACAAAAAAAAAACAAAAAAAAAACATTCTAAATAAATTTCTGTTAGCTCTACAGCTTTTCCTGCTGACTCTTGGTCTTAAAACCTGGTTTTGTCATATGTTTTTCAACTATGAACGTGTATTTGTTGGAATGCTAATAACTGGGATCTTCTGAGGTCTCTGAAGAAGGTCCATATCTTTAGAAAGGATTTGTATTACTTTCCTTGAGACATCTTAAAATATTGCCAGACTTGGTCAACATTATTTTATTTTTTTTAAAGAATTATTTTATTTAACTTTTAAAAAATTTTTTAAAGACTTAATTTTATTTATTCATTAATTTATTTTAATTTGACCATAGAGAGATACAGAGAGAGAGAGAGAGAGAAAGTGAGAAAGCAAGCCACCAGGTCCAGGACTCAAACCGTGGTCGGCCATGTGGGAGTGTCCAGTGCCTTAACCACAATGCCACCTGCTGGTCCCCTTATTTAACTTTTTTTACTTATCTATTTTAGTTTTACCAGAGTGGGAGAGAGCAAGAACATCAGAGAGGGGAAGTGAGAAAGCAAGCCACCAGGTTTGGGGTTTGAACCACAGTTAGCTATGTTGGAGTCCAGCACCCTTAACCACCATGCCACTTGCTGGCCCCAACATTATCTTATTTTTTAACTTATGATTTAAAAAATTTCAAACATAGGATTGGCTCATGGCCTAGTAATTAAGGGGGCTGGATCCCACCTGGTTGATTGCAATTTTAAAAAAAAAAATTATTTTATTTAACTTTATTTACTTATTTATTTATTGTAATTTGACCAAAAAGGTAGAGAATAGAAAAGTGGGGCAGGGGCAGTGGGGGGGTGGTGAGAAAGCAAGCCACCAGATCTGGGACTTGAACCACAGTTGGCCATGTGGGAGTCCAGTGCCCTTAACCACCATGCCACCTGCCAGCCCATGATTACAATTTGAATCTCATCTCTAGCAGCTTGAAAAACACACCAGGTGAGTGTGCATGCATGCCCCAAATCTTGATAGGATGGAGAAACAGAGAAGGGACTGGGGTATAACCATGACCCACTGGAGGAGTGTGCTTTCTCCCTCTCCCTCTCTCTGTCTCTCTGACTCTCTCTGGTGAGCGAACATGACTTCTGGCAATTAAAACAAATTTCAAATATGTACAAAATTTAGGGCCAGAAGGTGGCATAGTGGTTAAGGTGCTGGACCAATCATGGCTCAATTTCCGGACTTGGCAGCTTGCTTTCTCACTTTCTCTCTCCCTCTCTCTCTCTCTCTCTCTCTCTCTCTCTCTCTCTCTCTCTGTATCTCTCTGTCTGGTAAGTGCATGTGTCCTATAGCAAATTAAACAAAAATAATAATAAATAAAATTAAGTAAGTAATTCTTTTAAAAATGTACAAAACTAGAAAGAAGAGTATAGCATCCTGTATGTCCTTCATCTAACGTCAATGATTGTCTGCTCATGGCCATTGTAGTTCCCACTGATAATCTCTGTCTACATCTCCCTCACATAACATTATAAGTAAACTCCAACATCATAATTGTATCTATTTAATTTGCTGTAGGGCACATGCACTCATCAGAGAGGGACAGAGGGGGTAGAAGAGTGAGAAATCGGGGGACCAGCAGTTACCGTAATGGCTATGTCGCTGGACTCCCATGTATTCGATCACGGTTCGCATCCCAGACCCGGTGGCTTAAAACTCACGCCGGGCGCGTGTGCGTGCGTGCCCAAGATCCCGAGAGGAGAAGAGATTGTGGTGTGACCATCCCCCCTGGGGGGTGATTTCTCACTTTCTGTCTCTCTGTCTGTCTGGCGAGTGCACGTGCCCTATAGTGAAAACCTCTCAAAAAAAAAAAAAAAAAAAAAAAAGAAGAATGAGAAATCAAGGGAAAGTGATTTCTCATTTTTGCATCTAGATATTTCATTATGTACCTCTAATAGATAAATACTGTAAAAAGAACCCAAGCCACAATACTACATCACACCTGTAAATATTGACAACTACTCCTTAATATCATCCAATATCTAGGCAGTGCTCAATTTCCAACTGCTTCCTGAAGGCCATATTTTGAATTGTATTTTTTTTGAATTGTATATTTATTTGAATCATGATCCAAATAAGATCTACACATTGCAATTGGTTGATATGCATATTAAAATCCCTCAACTTGTACATTTCTCTTCCATCTTTTTTCCCTTCTTATAATTTATTCATTGAAAAAACTGGGTTATGTATCCTGTAGGGTTCCCCACAGGCTAGAGGTTTACTGAATATATCATTTTGGTATATTTACCATGAGTTTTAGAAGCTTGATTGGACTCAGGATTTTTTTTTTTTTAACTGTCTCACTTTAAATGAAAATGGTTATCTCTACTACCTTGCCCCCTAAATAATGTGAAGACTGGCCCTTAGGAGCTTACGTCTTTGACCAGGAATTTTGTTTTATTTTATTTATTATTTTTTTAGAGAGAGATTTTTGCTATAGTCATGTGTACTTGCTGGAGATACACAGAGACAGAAAGCAAGAAATCACCCACCAGGGGGGATATTCACACTGCAATCCCATCTCCTCCTTTCTCCACTTGGAATTTTGGGCACACAGCAAACACATCTGGCATGAGTTTCAAGACTCCAGGTCTGTGATTCGAACCATGGTCAGCCATTAGGATTCTAGCAACATAACCATTTCGCCATCTGCTGGTCCCATTGACCAAGAGTTTTGTAAGACTCTTTTGTACCCACTAAGAGCCAAGGCCAAGACAAACATTTTGACGTGCTGTCTTCTCCTTGTATAGGAATGTTTTTTCTAGTTCACTCCTTCTCTGAGGCATAGTGCTTTGTGGAGTTCCAATTTTGGAAGGGATCTCTGATCTTACACCCAGCTCTGAACTGCAGTCTTTGACTTCCTACATGTGGTCCAAACTTTGGGCGCCTAGGGGAAAGGATGTCCTCAGGGGAACCAGCACCTCCAGCTGGTAATCACCCAATGTTGCTTTTTCTCACAGTTTCTTTTTGTTGTTGGTTTTGTCTGCTATTAATCTTTCTTTATGCAAGCTTACTGAGGCATTGTAATGGGTGGGGCTGTTTTGTATCAGAGGATTTCAGTATCTAGTATTTAGATTGCCTTATTTCTGGAAACCATGAACTCCTATCTAGTCACATAGTTTTATAATTATCTTTTTGTTTTTTTAAATATAAGATTTTTGCCATAGGGCACGTGTGCTTGTAGAGAGACAGAGAGAGAGAGTGAATGGGAAAATGAAAAATCAACCCCCTTGATTTCTCACTCTTCTATTCCCTTTGTCTCTCTTGATGAGTGAATGTGCCCTACAGCAAATTAAACAAAAATAATAATAAGTAAAATTAAATAAATAATTATTTTAAAATATGTACAAAATTAGAAGAAGAGTATATTCCTCCAGGGGGGATAGCCACACCATGATCCCCTCTCCTTTCTCTTCCTGGTAGTTTGGGCATGCACACATATGCCCAGTGTGAGTTTCAAGCCATCTGGTCTGGGACTCGAACTGTGGTCAGCCATGTGCAAGTCCAGTGCCTTAACCACTACGTCACCTGCTGGGCCCTATAATTACCTCTTGACCATTTCCTGTCTAGAGTTTTGGGCAGAAGGAATGGAGTGTTGCATGGAGGTTTCCTCCAGAAATGATGTTAAACCTGAGACCTAAAGGGTGAATAAGAGGGAGGCAGATAAGAAGCAGGGAGAAGGCCATGTCTTGAAAATGGGAAGAGTATTCCAAACAGAGGAAGCAGAAAGGAAATAGCCTTAGTGGCACATTGGAGCAATAAGATCACCTCTGTAATTGAAATCTTTGGTGTCATTTCACTGTGTAGCCTCCTTTATCTTTATAAAGGTTACCAGATGTACAAAGGGCCTTTTCTCCTCTTCAATAGCTGATGGTTATTCTTACTCTATTAGGAATCTGTGACTTGGAAAACCTACACTACCCACACGCTTCTGGACAAGCAGGGATTCACGTTTGAAGGATGAGAGTACCCTGAAAATTTATTTAGAGCAAGTGGGCTGGTCTGGGTGGTAAATACCACACCTTGGATTTCTTTGCTCAGTGTCCCACCTTTTTCTTTGCTGTTTGGGAGGCATTTTCCTGGATAGGTAACTTTAGCTGCAAAATAACGGAGGAAGCTTGGGTGGCTTCCCCTTGGGGGGCAGCTGCCTGGGAAGGCAGCCAAGTTGCCTTTTGGTCTTCTGAGGAGAAGCCAGGGTACAGGTTGGGGCGAGGGGCTGAGAGAGGGAGGGCTCAGCCCTCTTCACATGTCTGCCAATAGCCTTACACTGCTGCTACCAGACACTCTTTAGTCAAAATACAAGTTGAGCAACTCCATCAGAAATCATTTACCTGGGTCAGCCCATGGCACGGTTGTTAAGGCAACTGCATCCCACATGGCCGACCCTGCAGTTGAGTCCCAGACTCAGCAGCTTGAGACACACGCTAGATGCATATATGCGTGTGCCCAAAGTCCTGAATGGAAGGAGAAACAGAGAAGGGACTGTGACATGACCATGCCCCATGAGGGGTGTGTGTGTGCTTTCTCACTCTCTGTCTCTCTCTCTCTCTCCATGTCTCTCCCATGAGCACACATGCTCTCTGACAAAATTTTTAAAAAGAAAAAGTAATCATTTATTTGCTGATTACCAGACTTTGAAAGACCTCACTCAAATAATGCCAGAACATTTCTCTCCTTTCAAAGTGTATATTAGTTTTCTGGGGCTGCCATAACAAAGTGCACAAACTGAGTGGCTTTAAATGAAGGAGAAATCTCTTCTCGTACAGTTCTGGAGGTTGGAAGTCCAGAGTCACTGTGTTGGCAGAGTTGGCTCCTCTGAGGGCTCTAAGAGGGATTTTGCAGGCCTCTCTCCAAGCTTCTGGTGTTGCCGGCAATCCTTGACTTTCAAATGCATCACTCCAATCTCTTCGTTGGTCTTCCTGTGATATCGCCCTGTGTTTCTGCCTTCACATGGTCATCTTCTTATAAAGACACCAGTCATATTGCATTAGGGGCCACCCTAACCCAGTATGATTTCATTTTAGCCTAACTAATTACACCAGCAGTGATCCTATTTCTAAAGAGTTACAAGGCCACCTGTACCCTAGTGAACAAGGGGACTGGAAACCACGTGGCTGACCATGGTTCAAATCCCAGCCTTGGAGGCTTAAAAAATATGCTGGGTGCACATGCATGCTTGTACAAAATCCTGACAGGATAAAGAAAGGGAAGAGAAGGGATTGCTGGTTGACCATGTCCCATTGTGGGAAAGTAGGGAGTACTTTCTTCCTCTCCCTGCCTCTGTCTCTCTCATGAGCACATACACTCTCTGGCTATTAATGAAGAGTGACACTGTAAAGTACTAGGGTTAGGACTTCAATGTATCTTTTTGAGAGACACTACATATAACAGAAGGAGAAAATATAAGTGAAATACTATGATATCCATGCTGAAAACTTCACTTCTCTTCAATCTGGCTAAATGTCATCTGTTTTTAACCCCAAAAGTATTCTAGAAGGCCAGCAGGTGGCATAGTGGTTATGATGCTTGACTTCCGCAAGGGTGACAGAGGTTCAAGTCTTGGACCTGGTGGCCTGAAATTTACACCAGGCACATGTGTGTGCGAGCCCAAGATCCCAGGAGGAGAAGGGATTGCAGCATGTCCATCCCCCCCTGGGAAGTGATTTCTTACTTTCCTTCTCACTGTTTCTGTCTCTCTCTCTCTCTCTCTCTCTCTCTCCAGTGAGCACATGTGCCCTATGGCAAAAACCTCTAAAAAAAAAAAAAGAAGAAATAAAGTATTCTAGGTTTCTGTGTCCAAGGAAATGGTCTGACTTCTCAGAGAAGGCAAAGAAATGCTTCATGTTTTCCTCACTCATGGATTCAGGCAGAGTCTATGAGGTTTCTATCCTTGCTGAGAATCTCCTGTTGAGAAACAGACATTTACAGTTCCAAGGAAGGGAGAAGAGAAATGCTTCTTTCTTTCTTTCTTTCTTTCTTTCTTTCTTTCTTTCTTTCTTTCTTTCTTTCTCTTTCTCTTTTTTTCTTTCTTTCTTTCCCTTTCTTCTTTCTTCCTTTCTCTTTCTCCTTCTTTCTTTTTCTTTCTTCTTTTTTTCCTTCTTTCCTTCTTGCTTTTTCGCTTTCTTTATTCTCTCATTTTTGTTTGTTTTAGTTCTTCTGTGAAAGAGAGAGAACAGAACCCCAAACAAGGGGCTGACACCGTGATCCCCTCCAGCCTCAGCCAGCCCTGGATCAGGGCACTAGCTTGGAATTTGGAGTGTGATTTCTTCATCAGGACACAGTTTCTCTGTGAAACTTCTTCCAACTTTCCCGAAAGAGTTAATATCCCTCTCCCCAAACTTCTATAAAACTCAGTACCTTTATTATAACTGCCATACTGCTTTATAACTACCTGCTTATAAAACTGCTTTCCCCAAGGACACTTGAAAAACACATGTTTCTTCTCTAGGCTACGCTGGTAGTAGGGAAGTGCTATTTGGAGGAGTGGGGGTGACTTGCTTTTAATGCTCTATGTAGTCCCTCTAAGGCCTTTGGTTCAGGGTAGAAGTGGCGAGGGTGGTGCGTGTACTGAGAGCTGGATGAGCAGTGGGCTGATGGTGCAGTGCACTGGGAAAACCCAATGCCTCTTTGAGGCTGACCCACAGGAGAAGGTCCTGGGTTGTGTCCAAAAACCTCCCTTTTATGCTGGGTAAGCTAGTGCCCCGATCCAGGGCTGGCTGAGGCTGGAGGGGATCACGGTGTCAGTCCCTTGTTTGGGGTTCTGTCTCTCTCTCTTTCACAGAAGAACAAAAACAAACAAAAATGAGAGAATAAAAGAAAGAGAAAAAGCAAGAAGGAAAGAAGGAAAAAAAGAAGAAAGAAAAAGAAAGAAGGAGAAAGAGAAAGGAAGAAAGAAGAAAGGGAAAGAAAGAAAGAAAAAAGAGAAAGAAAGAAAGAAAGAAAGAAAGAAAGAAAGAAAGAAAGAAAGAAAGAAAGAAAGAAAGAAAAAAAGAAAGAGAAAGAAAGAAAGAAAGAAAGAAAGAAAGAAAGAAAGAAAGAGAAAGAAAGAGAGAAAGAAAAGAAAGAAAGAAAGAAGAGAGAGAGAGAGAGAGAGAAAGAAAGAAAGAAAGAGAGAGAGAGAGAGAGAAGGGAGGGAGGGAGGGAAAGGAAGGAAGGGGAAAAAGTAAGGAAGAAAAAGAGAGAGGAATGAGTAGTCAGGGGAGCCCACCAAGGGAAAGAGCTGGCAGGAGAGCTCAGACAAGGGCCCATGCTTTTCTGCCGAAGGGACGCCTCTGCAGATGCTGGACTCCGGGGCATTAACCTTTCCTGTCTAGGGCCCTCCGGGGGCAGCCCATGTGCGGACCTGACCACCTTGGACAAGAACCGGCACGGTGCTGTGTGTCCTGTGCCCTCCACGCCTCGTCCCTGCTCGGTTTCCGTGGGCCTTCGCGAAGAATCCTGCCACCTAGAGGCCGGCGGGCGGAACGCCTCTGCCTGCAGGTGGGTCCGGGTTTGAAGTCCACCGCCTCGCCCTGCTGGGCTCCCCGCGCAGTGCGGGTGTTGGAAGTGGAAGGAGTCTTCTGGCTGCGGGCTGCCCGAGATTTACGGGGTCACGGTCGCTGAGGTCGGGTCTGCGCCCGATGCCCCGAGTGCTTCCCACCGCGCGTTCCCAGCCGGGCCCCATCGCAGGAGGCGGGCGCGCCCTGCAGCCTCCGCCGCTCCGCTCCGGATGCGATCGCCGGGGAAGCCTCTGGAAGCCGGCGACAGGCGCGGGGAACAAGGCGGCTTTCTTCTGCAGAACGCCTTGGGACAAACGGCCCCTGCGAGGCGCGGGGGAGGCGCTGTGGGCCGGAACGCACACCCTGTCCCTGAGAAGGCGCCTTTGAATTCCTGGGCTCTGCGGTCTCCCGGGGGCCTCGCCGCTGGCGGAGGGTGGGAGTTTGGCAGCCCGTGCCCTCGGGAGCAGCGCCCCGCCCAGACCTCCAAGCCGGCGGGAGGCCACCAGGGGAGAGACCGCGCACCTGTCCAAACGCTCCCAGAGTCTTGTCTCCCCTCTCATCTCCGCAGGTCCCACCCCGCCCCCGCCGCGACCCCCTGGAAACAACGCTTTGGGCAGAGACGTGGTTGGGTGACAGCTTCCTGAAGGGATTTCAGACCTGGGAGGGACCTTGGTGCAGGCAGCAAGGCCCTTTTGTCCTGTCAGCCCGAGTTTTGTTCATACTTATTTCTTGCTTTCCAGTTCTCCTGACAGATGAGGAAATCCAAGCCCAGAGAATGTAAAGGGCTAATCCGGGCCTCCAGCTGACGGCAGAGCAGCATAATTTCTTACTTTACAACCTGACCTTCAGAATGACTTCACAGCGTCTGCCTCCTCGGCTTTACCAGATTGGTGCTGCTCGACAAGTCACTGTTTTGGAAACTGCTAGAAAAGCTCTCTGTCACTGCCTGGATGTTTGGACCTCTCTGACACGCACTCAGAGACTTAGTGCCACAGCCTTGGGACTCGGAATCTCATGGGAGCCTCTGCCCTGGTGGGTGGATTGGTGCCCTCTTGAGTGAATTCTTGCTCTGAGGGCACTGGATTACTCACCAAGACAGCAGGTTGTTATAAAGCAAGGTTGCCTCTTGTGTTTTGCCACTTCTATATGCATGTTTCTGCTTCTCCACCTGGTTGGACACGTGAGGCCCTCACCAGAAGCCTACCCGATGTGGCTGTGCCATCTTGAACTTCCCAGCTTCCAGAACTGTAAGAAACATATTCCCTGTCTTTATCAATTACGCAGTCACAGGTATTCTGTTACAGCAACACAAAACAGACTAACACACTGACCCAACCTGGCCTAGTCCTCCGGGGGCAGCTGCACTCCTATTTCCAAGGAGAAGTTGATCAGTTACTCCTCCAGAGAGAGAGAGAGGAAATAAGGACTTGATAGCAGGCCCTGAGGTGGGTCAACCGTTAGCCATAAGAACCCAAAGTAGGAATGAGAGATCATATATTTTATAAATGTTTTAAAAATTTTGCCAGAGGGCATGTGTCTTCACTGGAGAAAGAAAGGGAGAGGGAGAGAAAGAGACAGAAAAAGAGAGAAAGTAAGAAAGCACTCTCCCATGGGGAATGGTCATGCCACAATTCCTTCTCCCCCATTTCTTCCTTCTTTTGGAATTTTGGGCATACATGCACCTGCATCTGACTGATTCTCAAACTACCAGGTCTGGGACTGGAACCATGGGGTTGGCCATGTGGGATCCAGTCACTTAACCTTGGTCTGGCCCTATTATATAAATATATGAAGTTGTACAGACTCTCATTTTATCAGTTATGGTTGTTTTAGATCTACAGAAAGGCTCCTTCTGGAAGTTCAAGGACAAAGGGAGTTTTCATTTGGCTCAGGTCAGGCAGAGGAAAGAAATAGCACTCAGTGACCAAGAGTCCTGGCAGAGTCTGTCACAATCTAAAAAGAGCCGAGGATGGAGACCTAGGGAGGCCTGTTGACCCCTCTGGCCCTGGGCCATCTCTGCTAGAGTGACAGGTTGGATTTCGCCTTCATTGGGTCTCTCTGAAGCTAGAACAGAGAGAGCCAAGACTGTTCCTGAACAAAGGTGGTGCAGGATGAGGAAGTGAGTGAGGAGAAGCAGGGTGGCCCCAGGACTCATACCAGACCTCATTAGAGGTGCATTTCTTTGAAGCAGAGAACTTCCTGCAAGGTGTGGCAAGCAGATTGGTGATGATGGAGCATGAGGACCAGGAGGGCCCCTTACCTGAATCAGGGAGGGAGGCACTCACTAGTGGCTGAGCACAGGCCTCCTCTGGGGAGTTCCAGGCCTCAGGCCAACATAGCCAGGTTGGCACCTTCTAGCTCAGTGTCCACGCTCCACCAGAGACTTGACCTCCAAGCCTTGGAGGTGACAAATACAGCTTCCGCCTGGCTTTCTTTCAGGGGGCATGTGTGTTGGGAGTCCTGAGTGCCTCTGTATGTGTGCATGTGTGGCATATGTGGCATGTGTGTGTGTGCAGAGAGATGCTCATGGAACCTTGCTGTTCTAGTCCCTGGATGTTTGACTTTTCCCAGTCCAAGTGTAGGACACAGAAGGGAATGAGCTCGACGACTCCCTCCCAGCCCTGAGTCATTCCGGCTGATGCCCAGTGTAGCAAAGATGAGGTGTCCCTGCCTGTCTCTGCCAGGCTAAAAGCTCATGAACCAAATTGTTGTTTTAAGCCAAATTGTTGTTTTAAGCCACTAAGTTTTGGGGTAGCTTGTTGTACACCATCAAATAATTGGAGCACACAGTTTCTTTGCCTCATTTAATGCTCTCAATAACTGTGAAGTATATATCAATTTACAGGCAAGAAAGTCAAGGCTCAGAGGGGGTTAGTCACGAGAAGTCATGTACAGAATTTGACCTTCAAAATTTACATGCTGAAGTCCTAGACCCCAATGTGACTATTTGGAGAAAGGGCCTTTAGGGAAGTAATTAAAGTTAAATGAGGTCATGGGGTAGGGCCCCAATCCAATAGAATTGGTATCATGATAAAAAGAGGAAGAAACAGGGCCAGCCTAGTGGTTAAGGGGACCAGATCTCAGATGGCCAACTATGGTTCAAATCCTAGCCCTGCCTTGAAAAACATACCAGGTATGTGCACCCCCAAACCCAACAGGATGGAGGAGAAGGGACTGCAATGTGACCACACCCATTAGAGGGTGCTTTCTCCTCCTTTCTCTGTCTCTCTGTGGTGAGTGTGCGCACCCTCTAGCAATTAAAAAAAAAAAAAAGAAAAAAGAGAGAAGAGACATCAGAGCTCATTCTCTCTTTGCCACGGGAAACATGGTGAGAAGTTATAGTACATTTTGCGGCTCAAACAACTCAGGTTACCAACTCACAGTTGTGTAGGTGGCAGGGCAGACAGAAGTCTCAACAGGTAGGATGGAGATGTCGGCAGGAGGCTCTGTGGGAGAGCCCATTTCCTTGCCGTTTCCCGCTCCTGGAGGCCGCCCAGGTCCCTGGCCCATCATTCCTCTCTCTGCCTATGACAGGCTGAGTCTTTCTCATGCTGCCATCTCTCTGGTTCTGTCATTGCAATTGGGCCCCCTGGATAATACTTCCTATCTCAAGATCCTTAACTTAATCCTATCTACAAAGAGCTTTTGGCCATGTAAAATGACATACTCATGCGTTGCAGAGATTAGGACATGGACATCTTTGGGGATCATCATTCTGCCTACTGCAATGTTAGTTAAAAGGCTAAAAGGACAAAAGTGGGGAGATCTGAGGTTCTTCAAGTTGGAACATCCAGTGATTCATTTTAATAAATTCTGTTGAAGGGCTTTATTTATTTGTTTTGCTAGAAGGCGCATGTACTCATCAGGAAGCCAGAGAGAGGGAGAGCGAGAACGCACACCGAATACAGAGGGGTCCCACCACAGTCCCTTCTCCAGTTCTCCACTCTGTCAGGATTTTGGGTACACGGGCATGCATCCAGCATGTTCTTCTTGCCACTGGGTCTGGGATTTAAAACAAGTAGTCAGCCTCTTAACCACTGGGCCATGGGGCTGGCCCTCGAGGGACTCTTTCATCTGAAGTCTTGTGCTTGGGCAGAGATATAAACAATAAGAGCAATAAAAATAATCATTTATTGGGAGCTACATCTGTTCCAGGTACTCTACTCTAACTACTACCACTGATGACTTACGGTCATGATATTTTATGTTTGTTGAGGGCTTGCTACGTGCCAAGCATTGTGAGAAATGCTTTAGATGTGTGATGAGAATAAAAAGTACCACATCAGTATTCCCATCTTTTTTTCCTCTCTCCAGCTGCTCAACAAATTTCTGCCCTTGCTCACTTATCTCCTGTTCCATCTCTGCTTTTCAAAGAGAATTTGGCCTTTGCAAATCATGTTCTTAAGCTCTTGTGGTTCCCAATCCAAAGAATGAATAAAGAGCTCCACTGCCTCACAGTGTCCCTCCATTGTCACTTTGGAAATGCCCTTTCCAGTTCTCCTATCTTGGATCTCCTGTGTGTCCATTTATTAGGCTATTGTGGCTCAGTTCTCAGTGCATCCTTTTGTACTCCACTTCGTGAGCTGTGCCTGAGATCCTGCAAACCACATTTCTGCTTTGCCAGCTAGCTCTCCATTAGCTTTGCCCATAGGGGTGTGCAGGGGGAAGTTGGAAGGCTGGAGAGGGGGGCAGGATCTGCTCCTTCTGCCTTGTTTCTTATTCCCATCAAGCATGTCATGGCGGCATTTTCTCATCCTGCAGCCCTGATTGATTTCAGTAACAATGGTCAGTTTCAGTTGGCCTCCCCCCCCCACTTTCTCAGACATGGCCTCATTGTGTTCATTCAACTGTCAGATGATGCAAACTTCTAAGAAATCTGAGTCCTAGCCCCCTTGGGGATCCCTACTTTGAGATCTTGAGGTGCCAGGACAGCAGTACTCCTTTTCCAGGCATCTGGGTGCAGGTCTATATTGAACAAATCATTTATTTATTTATTTATTTATTTAGATGCAGGGCATGTGTGCTCACCAGAGAGGGATAGGGAGAAAGTGCCTCCCAATGGGGAGTGGTCACATCACAATCCCTTCTCACCCATTTCTCCATCTGTTTGGGATTTTGAGCATGCATGCACACATATCTGGGGTGTTTCCCAAGCTGCTAGATCTGAGATTCAAACCACACAGTTGGCTATGTGGCACCCAGACCCCTTAACCATTAGGCTACAGGCTAACCCCAACCCTTCTTCAATTTTGCAAGTATTAATGCTCTCAGCATCTTCCTATTGTTATTCCAATCTTAGTGGTTTCCTGGAGCTACTACTTTAATGAACTTTAGTGTGATCTTTTTGCTTTTTTGCCAATTAAATTTTCTTTTTTTCTTTTCTTTTTTTAAGCTTTTGCCACAGGGCGCAGGCACTTGCCAGAGAGAGACAAAGTCAAAGTCAGAAATCATCCCCCCCCCACCCCCACCCCCCCGAGAGAGATGGCCACACCACGATCCTTTCTCCTCCATTCTCCTCTCAGGATTTGGGGCACGCCCGCACATGCATCCGGTGTGATTTTCAGGCTACCAGGTCTGGGTCTTGAATGTGGTAGGCCATGTGGGAATCCAATGCCACCACCTGCCACCCGTTGGCCCCAAATTAGCATTTTTTATATAATACTGAATTCTCCCTAATAAAATACCTGGGATAGTTTGTTTCCTTACTGGACCCTTACTGATACACAAATGGATACTAGGAGTGCTCTCAGAAAACAGACCTTTAAAGATATGAAATTGTAGGGCTGGCAAGTGATGTGATGGTTAAAAGCGCTGGACTCCACATGGCTAACTGTGATTTGATACCCAGACCTGGCAGCTTGCTTTCTCACTTTCTCTCTCTCTCTTTCTCTATCTCTCTTTGTCCCTCTCTGGTCAAATTAAAATAACTAAATAAAGTTAAATAACATAATGCGAAAAAAAGATATGATATTGTTTCTGTCTTATTCTTGAACTTTAATGTAGTGCTGAGATCCTTGCTAGTGAGGAATGGGATAACAGTAATTCATGGTACGTAGTATTAATGCAGATAATCCAACTAATGCCTGTGATTGTGATTATGAAGCTCCCACTGACATTTATCATTAAAAATAATTAATTGACAAAGGATACATGCACTTGCCAGAGAGAGACAGAGAAAGCATATCCCAAAAAGACACGGCCACACCACAACCTCTTCTCTTTTATCTCTTCAGGCTCTTTGAAGTTTGTGCACGCACACGCACGTGCCCATTGTGTTTTTCAAGCTGCCAAGTTTGAGACTCATACCGCATGGTCAGCCACATGGGATCCGGCTTCCTTAACCACTGGGCTATAGAACCAGGCCAACAGATGTTTATGGTAGTAATGATAGCCACAAGGACTGTAGGGTAGGATGGTTGGTTTTATAATGAACACACACAAAAAAACAAAAGATATGTTTAGTCTATGAACTCTCAGCTCAAGTTAAAGCCAGAGAACTAGAAAATTTCTATGGCAGCTTTAACCAATCTCATTTTTTGTAATCATGGGATCCACGTCCATGGAAATTGATGCAAAATGGAATAGTGTGGTTTATAGGATTATTATGTAAGTCCAGTCCACAGCCATACCAAATCTCTTACATGGCTGTTAGGCACTGATTGGGAAAGAACAGGACCCTGAGACTTGGGAGAGGGATATTTGAGTAGAGTCAGATAAAATGTAGAATCTCAATCCTAAATCACCCAGAGTTTTCCTTTGCCAGTGGAGCAATCTGCTCTCTCGGTATGAGAAGAGCTTCTCTTTGCTTGGAGACCCTATGACAATATCACTATCCCTCCTAACCACCTTTTGTGTCTCCCACTCACATTTAGGGTCAGATCTCTGTATGTTCCAGGGACAAACCCAAAGTTTGATCATGAGCTTGTCATTCCAAAAAATGGCCAGATTTTGCTAACTAAAATCAACAGTAACTCAGGGGATATATGTGGAAATGGATTCCAAGGAATTGATTCCAAATTTAGATCAGGCTAAAATTTTTAAGAGAGATTTTTTTTTTTCTATAGGCCACGTGTGCTCACCAGAGAGACAGAGAAAGACGAAGAGACAGAAAGTGAGAAATCACCCCCAGAGGGGATGGCCATGCCACAATCCCTTCTCCATTTTCTTCTCGAGATTTTGGGCATGCAAGCACACACACCCAGCATGAGTTTTAAATCACCAGGTCCAGGACTCAAACCGTGGCTGACTATGTGGAAGTCCAGTGACATAATCATTACATCCCTAGATCAGGCTAAATTTGACAAGAGTGACCTTACCAGAGGTTCTGCATATACATGCTAGTGTGTATAATTGGAAATGTTCTAATAGTTTATTTAGTTATTTCATTGAATTCTGGACTCAATAAGAACATTTTTCAATAAGTTTGCCAAAACTTTCATAGCATAATGCAAAGAGGGTATACAAAGAGGATGAGAATGTTAGAGTGGTTTTGTCGTGAGTGACCTGCCTTCTCCTCCCCACTACATTATTCAGAAGGCCCAGGGGCTACTTAAAATTAAAAAAAAAAATTTTAACTTCACGATAGCACGCATGCACGTGAGAGTGAGAACAAGAGAGACAGAGACAGAGATGAACACTCTCCACAGAGTCTGGTCACACTGCGATCCCCTTCTTCCAATCTGCTAGAGTGTCAGATCTTGGGCACAACTCCCGGTGTGTTTCAGGCCTGGCATTTTTCTTTTCTCTTCTTTTTTTGGAGAGATTTTTTCGCTATAGGGCGCGTGCGCTCGCCAGACAGACAGAGAGAGACAGAGAGACAGAAAGCAGGAAATCACCCCCCAGGGGGGATGGCCACGCTGCAATCCCTTCTCCTCCATTCTCCTCTCGGGATCTTGGGCACGCACGCACACACGCCCGGCGTGAGTTTAAGCCACCGGGTCCGGGACTCGAACCACGGTCAACTATGTGGGAGTCCAACGACATAGCCATTACGCTAACTGCTGGTCCCAGGCCTGGCATTTTTGTCATGTGGGGCCAGCTTCTCTTGAGCAGCATATTACTGCTTCTCCCATGGTACCAGCCTGGGGACTACTATTTTTGCTTAAAAATGGAGAAATATATTCATGAGGGAAATGTCAATAATCTTTAAAACTCTTGGGGCCAGCTCCATTGCCTAGTGGTTAAGAGAATTGTATCCCACATGGCCACTGTAGTTCGAATCCCAGTCCTGGTGGCTTGAAAAACATCCCAGGAGCATGTGCATGTGGGTCCAAAATCTTGACAGGATGGAGAAGTGGAGGAGGATTGCAGCATGACCATACCGCATGGGAGTTGTTTTTTTTTTCTCCCTCTCTTTGTGTCTCTTGGTAGCACACACACCCTCTGGCAAAATTAAGATAAAACAAAACTATGGTAGGTATGATTATGGAACTTGCTACCGCTGAGATTTCAGAAAGATGATAAGATGTGGGTGTAGCAGATACGCAGTGGCAACTTTTACCTACCAGAGATAAAGACATGTTGCGTGTAATGATAAGGAGGGTCTATGTGACCATCAGAGTATTTCTTTTCTTTTTTTTCTTTTCTTTTCTTTTCTTTTCTTTTTTTTTCTTTTTCTTTCTTTTTTTTTTTTTTTTTTGAAGAGGTTTTTGCTATAGGGCGCATGTGTTCACCAGACAGACAGAGAGAGACAGAGAGACAGAAAGCGAGAAATCAACCCCCCCCTCCCCCCCGGGGGGATGGCCACACTGCAATCCCTTCTCCTCCGTTCTCCTCTTGGGATCTTGGGCACGCACGCACATGCGAACGACGTGAGTTTTAAGCCACCGGGTCTGGGACGCAAACCACGGTCGACTACGTGGGAGTCCAGAGACATAGCCATTACGATAACTGTACGTTTCCGCCCGGCGTGAGTTTTAAGCCACCAGGTCCGGGACTCGAACCGCAGTCGACTACATGGGAGTCCAGCGACATAGTCATTACGTTAACTGCTGGTCCCACTATCAGAGTATTTCTGACCTCACGTTCTTTGGTAGTGCCTAACTGATCACAGTACCCTTAGGAATGAACTAGATGAACAGCCTACTAAAATATTATTTAATCTGCAAAGCAGGAAGAACTTCAGGTCTAGTTTAACAAAAGAAAGAGATTGGGATTATTACAATAGTAGAAGCTAAATCCAGTTTTTTCCCAGCACTCATAGAACCAGCTTTCTAGTGCCTCATTTCAGAACCACCAGTACCAAATGGTTGGCCTCTCCTCCTTAAAGGTCTGGACCCCAGATTCTCAGGGACCTCCTCTGAGCTCAAAGACACCAACACCAGCGCATACCTCCTCCTTCTTAGACTTTTGAGTTTTGCTCTTTGGTGCCCAAAATTTTCACTGTGTTTCCTCAGCCCCAGGAATGATAGATGCTTCCTGTGATCCCTGCTTTATGATGTCTTCAGGGTTGGGATTTACTTTTTCAAATGTATAAATATACAAAAGTGTACAAATGTACACGAAGGCATTTTTTTAGCATTACACTCCCTCTACTTAAATAATGGCTCAGTTTCTGTCATCTGGATGGTGCTCAATTCAAGCAGAAATTGCTCTGAAAAGTGGTCTCAGGAAACAGACTCTCAGAGATATTCTGGGATTGGTTTGGTCCCAGCTTTGGGTTTCTCGCATTAAGAAATGCTAGTATCCCAGCAACAGTAGCCTCATTCATGTTTGCTTGTGATGGCGCACCCTGGAAGCCTTCCCCCAAAGAAACTGTCTGCTGCTTAGTAGAATGATTAGAAGGTCATTGACTAGAAGGTCTCATTTGTTGAGAAAAAAATAATTTCCCAGTGCTTTTAGGGACTGATGTCACTGTGCCACCAAAGAAAGGGGCTAATGGTGATCAGGTGACATATGGAGTCCCCAGCCAATTTCAAATCATGGATGACCCGGTATGTCCAGGGACCAGCTGTGTAGTTACTTCACTAGTAAATGATTGTAAATGAGTAGACATACTTTGTAACTGCAGGGATACTAATCTTGGCTGTCTAACCTAAGGAATAAGAACCATCATGGGGCCAGCTCCGTGGTGCAGCAGTAATGTGGTGAACGCTGTTGGAATTCCCAGCCTAGTGAGCCTGAAAGATCCAGACATGTGCACATGCATCCAAGATCCAATGGGCTGAAAGACTGGAGGACAGGGAGCTCAGGGTGACCAGACCCTGCAGAAGGTGCTTCTCTCTCTCTTTCTCGATTATTCTCATGTGCATACACATGCACTCCATCATAATAGATGAAAAAAAGAAGTAATAAAAAACAAAAAGTGGAGACCAGCAGATGGTGTAATGGTGACGTTACTGAACTCCCACAAGGCTAACAATGATTTGAGTCCCAGATCTGGTGCCTTGAAACTCATGCTGAGTGCATGTGAGTGCTTGCCCAAGATCCCAAGAGGAGAATGGAGGAGAATGGAGGAGAAGGGATTGCGATGTAGCTATCCCCCTGGGGGTGATTTCTCACTTTCTGTCTCTGTCTCTCTAGAGCACACGTGCCCTATAGCAAAAATCTCTCTAAAAAAAGAAACATTATGTTTAGAAAGATCAAATGGAAGTTACTGGAACTTATCTTCTCTACCAGGATAGTAAACACAAAAACAATACCATATTTCTGAGAAAACTGCAGAGATTGGCATCACCATCAAAGACTTAAGAGACAAAGGGGTGGTGAAACCCCATATAACTTTTCTGTTTGTTCATGTAGAAGGCAGATACATGTTGCAGAATAATTGTGGAATATCATACATTTCATCAGGTAGTGATTCCATAACATCTGTGATTCTAGATATAATAACTTGGCCAGGAAAAAAAAAATCAGTATAGCTTCTAGTACCTGGAATGTAGCTACTCAGCTAGCAAGTGCTTTTTTTCTCCAGAACAAATTGAAAGGACCTTTAGAAGCAACGTGCTTTTTTTTTTTTTTTTTTTTTTTTCTTTTTTTTTTTGGAGAGGTTTTTGCTATAGGGCGCGTGCGCTCGCCAGACAGACAGAGAGAGACAGAGAGATAGAAAGCAGGAAATCACCCCCCAGGGGGGATGGCCACGCCGCAATCCCTTCTCCTCCATTCTCCTCTCGGGATCCTGGGCACGCACGCACACGCGCCCGGCGTGAGTTTAAGCCGCCGGGTCCGGGACTCGAACCGCGGTCGACTACGTGGGAGTCCAGCGACATAGCCATTACGCTAACTGCTGGTCCCATAGAAGCAACGTGCTTTTATATCTGGCAGGGTCCACGGCATATCTTCACCATCAGTTCTGCTTTCTGGCATCATATAAGTGGAGAGATCTTGATTATCTTGATATCATCAAACTGGTCTACTATATTAATAACAGTGTGCTGATCCGATCTGAGGAACTAATAATCTAGATGCCTAAATAAGACATGCACATTAGAGAAATTAGATAGGCAAATTAGAGACTCAGAAATAAACTATGAAAATTCAGGGCTTGTCAACCCGGTAAGGGCCTGGGTATCTAATGGCTTAGGGCATGTCAAGTTGTCCCCAAGGTGAAGGGCTAGTCACTGGGGCCAGCCTGTGGCTTGTGGTTAAGGTGTCTGTATTCCACATGGTCCACTGCGTACTTGAGTCCAGATCCAGCAGCTTGAAAACAACACTGCATGTGTGAGTGTGCACATGTGTGCCCAAAGCCCTGAAAGGAGAAATGGAGGAGAAGGGAATGTGGCATCCCCTATGGAGGGTGCTTTCTCACTTTCCCTCTCTTGCTTTCCCTCTTTTGCTTTCTCTCTGGGGAGTGCAAGTATCCTCTACCAAAAAAAAAAAAAAAGTCACTGTACAGAATGCTACCTCCTGCAATAAAGTGTCACTGCTTTGTGGGTTTTCTGACCTACAATTTCAATGTGCTATCTGGATCTATTTAGCAAGAAATACATAAGGCTGTAATTTTTTTTTTTTTTTAAGATTTTTGCGATTGAGTACACACACTTGCCAGAGAGACAAAGAGAGAGACAGTGAGAGGGAAAGTGAGAAATCCCCCTAGAGGGGATGGCCACACCATAATCCTTTATTTTCCAGTCTCCTCCTGGGATTTTGGACATGCATGCGCACACACGCACCCTGTATGAGTTTCAAGCCACCTGGTCCAGGACTGGAACCATGGTCAACCATGTGGGAATCCAACACTTTAACCACTACAGTACCTGCTGGCTGAAGGCTGTAAATTTTGAACGATGATCAATGTAAAAGGAAGTGCTTACTAATAGCCTCTTGATCAAAGGGTCCATGGTGGCAGAGATAGAGGCCTTGCATGGGATCAGCAGACTTCCTCTTTTTCTTCTTTTTTTTAGAGGTTTTTGCTATAGGGTACATGCGCTCGCTGGAGAGACAGAGACAGAAAGTGAGAAATCAACTTCCCCTACCCCCAAGTGGGGATGGTCACACTGCAATCCCTTCTCATCCATTTTCCTCGTGGGATTCTGGGCATACACACATGCATGCACACATGCACATATACCCAGAGTGAGTTTCAAGACATCAAGTCTGGGACGCAAACCTATGTCGGCCATTCGAGAGTTCAGCAACGTTACGCCATTTGCTGGCCCCAGACCTCCTCTTAATAAGACTTACCTGGTTGCTGCTGTGGCTGTTGAATATCCTGCATGACAGAGACCTGAACTGAGCCTCGATGTTGTTCCCTTGGGACTACAGCCAGTCCCTGGTAGTAGTAGATTGATTATATTGGACCTTCTCTGTCATGAAGAGGGTTCAGTATTTATCCTCATTGGAATAGAGACAAGTTACAGATAATAATTTCCCTTCCTCATGTTAAACAGAGCTAATGAGAGGCCATTGTTTTAGACTAGCCTCCTGTACCAGGCCCAAGCAGATCAGACAAAGCAGATGGATTGTCTAGTGATAAGGGCCACATACTCAAACTGAACTTTGGCATTGTTCAGATTTCAAAAAAATAGGCGATCCCAGTTAAGTTAGTGTTAAGAAAGTTTCTCTCTCTCTTTTTTTAACCCTATAAGGAAAGTCACTGCAACAACCAATTAACATTTTGTCCTGTTCCTGTTTCCTTCAGCCCTTTCTCACCTAGAAAGCCAACCACCTCTGCTCAGCTCATTGGAACACTCATTCTATTTTATAGAACAAGGTATCACCTGATTCTAGCAAAACGAATCAAAGTCAGTTAAGATCTTTAAGCTAAATTTGTTGCAATTTTTTCTCTCACCACTTGCCAACATCCCAATCCATGGAGAAGTAAAGAATTCCACATTCACTGTTCTGTCTTTGTGTCCATGTTCTAAGTGAGAAGCTCATTTCAAATCAAAAGAAATATGTCCCTGGGCTCCTGCACATAGAATGAATTAGCTGGTTTTACCATATACTTCATCACCTCAAAGCAGCTGCCTAGCAACTTACTATAGCCTCAATTCCAATGCCACTTAGAAGACAATACTTAAAGCAGATAGGATTATAGATCATAAAATGAGGCATAGGCTGTGAATCAGAGATCAATGTATAGTGCCATCTCTCCCACTGTCAGCATACATGAGTCTGGAAATCAAGAAGTAGAAATGGGGACCAGCAGTTAGTGCAATGGCTATGTCGCTGGACTCCCATGTAGTCGATGGCAGTTCGTGTCCCGGACCCGGTGGCTTAAACTCACGCTGGGTGCATGTGTGTGCATGCCCAAGATCCCTAGCGGAGAATGGAGGAGAAGGGATTGAAGTGTGGCCATCCCCCACGGGGGATGATTTCTCACTTTCTATCTCTCTGCCTGTCTGGCGAGCGCACGCACCCTAGAGCAAAAACCTTTAAGAAAAAAAAAACATTTTAAAAAAAAGTAGAAATGGAGAAATGGGAGTGAGTCTTCTTCTCTATTACATCTAATATTCCACTTACTGTTTTGATTCCCATCCTCAACATATTGAGTTCTGCTGATTTTGAAGTCTTGATTTCCAAGAAAAGAATGCCTCTACCAGGGGATGCATTGGTAGTTCCATTGGACTGGTAGATGAAACTGCATCCAACCATTTTGGGTTCTCATGCCAAAGACCCAGCATTCAAGGAAAGGTGCTCCTCTTCTTTGTAGAGATAGGGCAATTGATCTCCATTAAGGAGGAACTGCATTGCTGCTGCACACGGGAACATGAAAGTTCGTGTATGGAATGTAAAAGATTCCCTGCGGCACTTGAAAGTTCTTCGTGTCCAATAGTGAAAGTTAACAGAAAACTTCAGCAATCAAAAAAGGCAAGGACACTAGGGGGCCGGTAGGTGCAATGGTGATTAAAGATGCTGGACTCTCACATGGCTGACTACGGTTTGAGTCTCGGACCTGGCAGCTTGCTTTCTCATTTTCTCTCTCTCTCTCTCTCTGTATTTCTCTGGTCAAATGAAAACAAATAATAATAACTTTAAAAGTTAAATAAAATAATTCTTAAAAAAAAAGGCAAGGATACTGAAAATTCCAATTTTTCAAGAATTAAGTTTTCTGTTACTCAACCCTAATTATCTGAGGTCCTGGCAGAAGGCAAAGGAAATGAATGGATAGTAGAAAGAAGTTCCTAGACATGGCTACAGTTTTGTGACCATTTATAGCATTAAGATGGTCATGATTATGCATATTTGCTTTCTTGTTTGTGTGTGTGCGTGCAAGTACATATGAACTATTTTCCTATTCCTTCTCTTCCTTTCCCTTATTTATGCATGTTTTGTGAGAGGTTACCTTCACAATTTAGTGTTTGGGAAATAGACTGTTCAGGTAGGATTGTGAATAAATTTGAGATGTAATGAACAAAGTCCAGAAATGAACGTAATCACTGATGAAACTTGGCATCTTCTAATTTTGGACAGTAAGAACATCTTTATATGTGTATAGTTGCTGTGAAGAAGGAAATACAGAATCATTTTGTTGTATGAGTATTCATCTATGTGTAGAAGAGTGCCAAAGGGGTGGACTGTGTTGGTTCATAAATCATTGTCTCTCAGCTCCTTCTATACCCAGCTTAATAGTGCTGGAATTGGGCTCTGCAAGTCACATTTCTTCTCTGCCTGCTACCTCCCCATTAGGCTTGGCCAATATATAGCACTAGAGTGACTTTCAGGGCTAGAAGCAGAAAAAGGAGGTGTCCTTCATATTTCTTTCTGACACTGCTGAGCACCATCCTAAAGAGGCTGCTTCATCCCAGCAGAAGCAATTCCTTCATGTGGCCAAAGCTGAATCTAGTTTGCATTTTGTCCAACATTTGAAGAAGAGCCTCATTATATCCACCTCAGAGCTATCGGTACTAGCAAGACAGAGACATCTGCTCAGAGGCTTGAGTTTATCTCTGTGGAGTCCCTTCTCTAAGTTTTAAATATTCTAGCCTTTTCTGTTTGTTCCCTGAGTCACAGAGGTGGTAGCTGCTTGCTGCAGTTGCGGTGTCTATGATATTTTAGTGTTGGTCCTTTTCTCCCTTTCTGTAACCTAATTAATAACAATATCTGGTCAACAGTTTTTTGTTTGTTTTGTTTTGTTTTGTTTGTTTTGTTAGAGAGTGCATACACTAGCTAGAAACAGAGAGACAGAGAGAGAGAGAGGGAGAGGAGAAAGCAACCCCCATGTGGAATGGTCACACTACAATTCCTTTTCTTCCATTTCTCCCTTCTGTCTGGATTTTGGGCACACATACACATGCACCTGGTGTGTTTCTCAGGCCACTTTGTCTGGGACTCAAGTCTCACATTTAGCCATGTGGGATCCAGCTGCCTTAACCACCAGCCTATGGGGCCAGGCTGCTAGTTAACAGGTTTTTTATATTATATTTTATTTATGATAGGTCTTCTAAAATTTCATAGAAAGTATGTATTATGGAAAATCTTATGAATGGCTTTCAAAATCTTTTACCCTAAAATAAACTCATACTTTAATTTCGTTTTCTGTTAACTTTTCGAAGTCCCCCTTGTATGATTGATATAATTTTTGTCTCCCAACTAGATCCTGCTTGATACAGACTCTTCAATCTGTTTGAAATTTTAGAGCAAACCAAAGCGGCCTCCCAGGTTTGCTGCTTTTCTCTATATATACTCTCACTATAGACAATGTAGTCCATGATTTTAAAACTTATTTATATGCTAATGAATCACATATTCATACTCCTTGCCCTGGCCTGTCATGAAAATTCTAAACATGTATTTTATCATCTACTCAGTTTTTTTGGTTTGTTTTTAATTTACTGTTGGAGGACAGGTGTTTGTCAGAGAGAAAAAGCACCCCAGATGAAGCATGGTCATTCCACAGTCAGTTTTCCTCCATGTCTCCATCTTGTTAGCATTTGGGGCATGTCACACATGCCCTCAATGTGTTTTCAAGACACCCTGGCCAAGATTTGAACTGTGGTTGGCTATGTGTGGGCTCCAGTTTTTGATCCATAGCACTTAACCACTGTGCTGTGGGGCTGGCCCCTTTTGTTGTTTATATGATAGCTCTACTGACTATTTAAATATCTTAAACTTAGCATGACAAAAACAGGACGTATAAGCCTCCATATCCTCAAACACATACCCAAGCCTACTTCTTTCTAAGTTTTCTCTATTATAGTAAATTATACAACCATCCAAGTCAAGTACAAAAACAGAAATCAACTGGGCCAGCAGGTGGCGTGGTGGTTAAGGGCGCTGGACTCCCACATGGACAACTGTGGTTCAAGTCTCAGACCTGTGGCTTGCTTTCTCTCTCTCTCTCTCTCTTTCTCTCACTCTGTCCCTCTCTGATTAAATTGAAATAAATACATTAAATTAAATTTTAAAAATTCAAAAAACAAAAAGAAAAAGAAAACTGATAGGGACCAGAAGTTGGTATAATGGCTATGTTGCTGGACTCCCATGTAGTCGACCGCTGTTCAAGTCCTGGACCCGGTGGCTTAAACTCACACTGGGCACATGTGCGTGCATGCCCAAGATCCCGAGAGGAGAATGGAGGAGAAGGGATTGTGGCATGGCCATCATCCTTGGGGGGGGTGATTTCTCGCTTTCTGTCTCTCTCTCTGTGTCTTTCTGGTGAGTACACATACCCTACAGCAAAAACCTCTTCAAAAAAAACCCAAAAACATAAAAAACAAAAAAACAGAAGTCAACCTCAATTTCTTTTGTTCCTTCACTCTTCATATCTAATCCATCAGCAAGTTCTAATAAAATATCTTAAAATATACCTTGATCTCTAAAATATTTCCATATCTCACCATGTCTGTCTTTATCACTCGGGTTCAAGCCAAGACTCTCTAGTCTTGACATTTCCAAAAGCATTCTGAGAGGTATCTCGCCTTCCACTCTTGCCAATCTCCTACACACCATTCTTCATACAACAGCCAGAATGATTTTCAGAAATATAAATCAGAGCATTAACTCTCTCTTGAAGCTTTCCCAATGCACATATTATACAATGAACATGCCTTACCCTAGCAATGCCTTACCAAATAAGGCCCCTGTTCATCTCTCTCGGCCATCCCATGCCAGTCCCTCCGTGGCTTCCCTCTTGAGGCTGATGCATTTATCAAAGTCCTACAGCTCCATAGCAAGGAACATGGGCCTACATAGAGGGAGATGCACAGACAAAGGTTTAGTATCTCATAGCCTTATAACTGTTAGGCAGCCATAGTGAACAGTATGTGTTACTCATTTTTTTTTTTTTTTTTTTTTTTGCCAGACGGCATGTGTGTTCACCAAAGACAGAGAGGCAGAGAGAAGGGGAGCGGGAGATAGCACCCTCCAATGGGGCATGGTTGTACTACAATCCTTCATCCTTCATCTTCTATTTATCCTGTCAGGATTTGAGCATGCACCTGTGCCCAGTGTTTTCAAGCTTCTGGGTCCAGGATTCAAACTGCAGTCAGACCATGTGGGATCTGGTTTCCTTAACCACTAGGCTATGGGGCTTAAGTGGGCTTTCTATTCTTTAAGATGGCTGTAGCTCCTATCAATGCGTTCCAAGCCACCTCCATCCACCTCATTACAGATCCTTAATATCTAGTAACTCCCATTCTATTAACTCACAGGGAATTACAATGCAGAGGAAACACAGAAGCTACTTGGCTTATGTTCTATGTCACACAACTGGCTGTTCCTCTTTGCTAACTTTTACTATTAAAGCTTTTGTCAGAGTACATGAACTAAACTCTCTGAGTTTGAGTATAGATTGTCTTTGGCTCTAGCAGTTGCAATTTGAAACCTTTCCCAAGTTCCCAGTAAAAGACAGTGCCCAAAAGAGAGCCTGTGGGTTTCTTGTTTCTGTCAAGATTTATCCTCTTTGGTAATTGTGGTTGTTCGGGTGAACTTAATAATGAGATAATAACTAGATACATCCGTTTCACTTTGTATTGGAGATAAGATGCAAGGAGATCTATGTCAGTTGGTCTGTCAATCAATTAGGATCATTAGGGAAGTTAAAAAAAAAAGAAAGCAAGAAAAGAAAAACCTTCAAGATCTGCCTCAAAATCATGGCATTGGAATTGTCTGTGCTAGAGGAATTTTTACATGAAATTAAGTTTTAAAAACCTCATGAGTGGGAATGGCAGATAGAGTTGTGGTGAAGGTGCTGGACTCCCATATGGCTGACCGTGGTTCAAGTCCTGGACTTGATGGAATACTCTCTCATTTTCCCTTTCTCTCTCTCTCTGATCAAATTAAATAATAATAATAATTAATTAAATACTTCTTTAAAAAATAAAGAAGAGAAAAGATAAACCTCACGAATGATTCTGATGCACATCCTGGCTAAGAGTAGATGCTTTACTAAGCTTCCTAAGTGACTGAAATGTCTTTGCCCTCAAAGAAACCCCATGAAACTCCAACTCAAAACATAGACTTATAAACTCTTCTCATGGCTTTTTATTTGCAAAAGGAGAGAAAGAACCAAGGAGGTAAGTAACCATCATCCCAGCTCCCACAGCTCACGAGCAGCAGTGCCAAGTCTGAATGATGGTACAATGGGAAGGCATGGCTTGACAAAGAAAGAGCACTTTCAGAAATAAGGAAAGTTCTGAATAAGCTTTTAAGGAAGAAAAGGAGTATGGATAGCTTGAAGGAAGACAGGTCAGTATAGAGTGAGGGAACAAGGGCATTTTCTACCACCCCTGCTGCCTCCACAGCTATGATGGATTTGTTTTCTAGGGAAGATAAACTCTACCTGGCAGTCTTGCTGGAAGACTGGGAGGGTAACATCTGGTAAGAGATAAAAATAGAAAGTATTATTGGTTTTTTTGAGGCTGCTCACTTGAAAGAAGAGCATAAATCATTCCTTTGCCCAGAGCCCTTATATGTTCTTTATGCCTTTGACGATGGGTGTGTAGCAGGTGTTGTGGACAGAGAAGGGGGTGGCGAGGAAACTTCTCATCAGTGGAAATCCCCCTTGGTCATACATCCGATTGAGGGAGTTCAGAGTTGTGTATCCATAGTACCTACACCAGGGAAAACATCTCCAAAGAATAAAAAAGAAGCAGACATGAAAGAGAGAGGCAGAGGGAGCAGAGACACAGGCTGATACAATGACAGAGACAGGAAGTCCAACAGGGAAGAAGGAAGTCAGTAAGAGAGAAGGAATAGAGTAGGACCAACAGCACTCAAAGATCCATCTTGTATACCTTACTAAAGTTGTTTCTCTGGACTCTTCAGTGCATTGTGTTCCTATCTCCTGAAGTTTAACCCTCTTTGTATCCAGTGGTGAGGTTTCCTCCTGAGGTTTTGGTCAAGAATTTGGGAGGCAATAACGGAAGGTCAGGGGATCTCTGGTAGTCCTCGGCTGCCTACTCATAAGCAATGAGAACCCCCAAGATTGGACTATACCTTGACTTCTCCCCACAGGCTGGCATTCATGCTCACCTTTGACTTCCAGTCCCCTCCCCCTGCCTGGAGCAGCCCGGCTGCTGAGGTTTTCCTTTAATGTGCTTCTCCTCTTAGTCAGCACAAAGACCTCTATTCTGTTCAACTGATATCCTGCTTCTCTCCCTACAGTCAACATTTCTTTAGCCTTAATCCCTTAAAACCCCCTTAAACAACTCAAAAGCAATAAAGAGATAGTTCTTGGTTACATTTCTCTCCTTCGCTTTGTTCTTCCTAAACCTGTTCTCAGATTGCAGGCCAGAAGGTCTTTGTGTGAATGTTGACTCATCTCGTTCATTCTAATGAGATCACCGACAGCATAAACTGGGCGGCTGGTTGGGTGTTGGGTAACAGAACTGTCTGGCTATGGAACTGAGCCTTCTGAAGGAGAAGAAAGGTGGGGTGGGGGCTGCTGGGCCTGGGACTTTGCAGCATCAGTTATTCTCAGAGGCCTAAAGGTGTGATCTTTAGATACTGCAGGGCAGCTTATCCCCAAGTGACCGGCTCTCTTCCATGCTCACCCCAAACACCCTGCTAGGGGTCAGCAATTCTTCCCTCATCTCGCTCCGGGGGTTTGTATTACATTCTATGGGGAAATACATATGTTACTCATGAAACTAGTAAGTTTAATTCTGCTTCTTAGCACAAAGGTGTTTGATAGAAATTAACTAGAATAGGTAAATTTTGATGAAGACTATGGATTATAACTGAGGAAAACATGCCCTTATTGAGTAAAGGAATAGGAAATAAAGTGTGCAGTTCCAGCATGGTGGTGTAGGTAGTAGGGCGCTGCTGCATAATACGGGAGCCACATGGGAGACCCAGGTTCGAATCCCGAGTGCACCCAGACAAATTGGGTTAGGGTTGGATTAGGATTAGGGTTAGTGTGTGCCCATGACTACGGCCAGCTGGGAGGCTAGGGGTAGGATCACAGCACAGTGAGACCCTGTCAAGGGTCTACCCCTCCTCATTCCTGTCTGTCATGAAAGAAATTTTTAAAATAAAAAATAAGATAGGAGAAATAAATAAAAAATAAAATAGGAGAAAAAAAAATTAAGTATGCACTCCATGAGATCCTATGGAGGACATCTACTAGTGACCAGCAGATTTGGACAAAGTTGATAGCCTCTCTGAACTTAGAAATCTTATCAGTAAAATAAGGAAAATAGAATGTTGTTAGTCTGGGTAATATTGGCGGGTATGGCAAATAACAAATACATGAAATGAATCAATTTATTGACTGTAAGTCAGTAATTGGTAGGCCAACTATGAAGGGGGCGTTACCACCTGGCTGCTGTATGTGTGTATGCGTGAGTGTACACAATTAACTAACTCTAACCATATAGAATTCAAGAGATTTGGGGACTGGGAGGGAGCTAGGAGTGGTGATGGTATGGTAGGCAAAGGCAAATTTCTACCTAAATCAAGCAGCAAAGTGTTATAAAGGGGGGCAATATAAAACATATATTTATGTATATCTGTATACACATACACACATATATACATACACACATATATACATGTGTATGTAAATATATATTTATATTTCAATATAGAAAGAGGTGAATGGATAAAGGGACTGGGTGAAGTTGATGCTCAAAAAGATGTGGGCTGCAAAAGAAAAACTTCCAAAATAAGAAGGGGCTTTGTGTATCAACCTATATTTCAGGTAGCATCATCCTGGATGTGATGTCCATATCTGAACTCCGGCCTCATGCCTTTAACTAGTAACCCTACACTTGACCATGTTATTACCTAAATCTTCAACCCAAGAATTTCAGCTTCTCTAAGTGCTACTACATGCACTCTCCTTTATTGGAAGGGAACTTTGCAAATCTAAGGAAATAATGAAATCAGAATTTAGATGAATAAATGAAGCCTACAGTATTAATAGTTTGTATTATGTTTATAGTATGTTTCAAATAATATAGCAGGCCATCAAGTGGTGTGGTCATTAGGGAGATTTGATCTCGTAGGGCTGACTCTAGTCCTGGACCTGGTAGTGCACAAAATTTTGTTCATGCCCAAAATCCTGAGAGGAGAACAGAGGATAAAGGATTGTAGCATGGCTGTTACCCTTGGGGGATGCTTCTCACCTTTTCTCTGTCCTTCCAGCAAGTGCCACACATTATAGTAAACTAAAAGAGAGAGAGAGATAGAGAGATAGAGAGAGAGAGAGAGAGAGAGAGAGAGAGAATATAGTGCCATGCCTTTGATTTTAATTAAAACTTTATTTTTCATTATATTTATTCCTAAGTATTTTTATTACATTTACTAATTTCATTTTCTTTTTCTTAAAGAGGTTTTTGCCATAGGACACATTCACTCACCAGGGGGAGAGAGAGACAGATACAGAGACAATCAGAGGGAAAGTGAGAAACCACTCTCTAGGGATGAGGGAGGAGAATGGTCACACCACAATCTTTTTTCCTTCATTTTCCTCCTGGGATCTTGAGCACTCACACACACGTGCCTGGTGTGAGTTTCAAGCCACCAGGTTTGGGATTCAAATCCTGGTTGGCCATGTGGGAATCCAACAACGTAACCACTACACCATCTGCTGACCCCAACTAATTTCATTTTCTAAGTGTTCATTGCTGCAATACAAAAGTGCAAGTGATTCCTGTATATTCATATTGTATTGTACATCTTGCTAAATTCAGTTAGTAGTTTTCATAACCTATTTGTAGATCCCTTAGGCTGTTTTAGGTATGTAAACATGTCTGCCCATAAAGAAAGTTTTCTTTCTTCCTTGCTAATCTTTGTAACTTTTCTTTCTTTTCTTATCTTATTACAGTGGCTAGGATGTTCAATACAATGATAAATACAAATAGAGTGGACATTTTTGCCTTCTTCTTAATATTACATAAATAGTGTTGATATTGGGACCAGCAGATGGTATAATGGTTATGTCACTGGACTCCCACATAGCTGACCATGGTTTAAGTCCTGGAACCAGCAGCTTAAAACTCACACCAGGCGCATGTGCATACATGCCCAAAATCCCAAGAGGAGAAAGGAAGAGAAGAGATTACAACATGGCCATACCCCCTGGGAGGTGATTTCTCACTTTCTGTCTGTCTCTCAGGTGAGCACATGTGCCCTATATCAAAAATCTCTCGGGAACCAGCAGTTAACGTAATGGCTGTGTTGCTGGACTCCCACGTAGTCGACCGCGGTTTGCATCCCGGACCCTGTGGCTTAAAACTCACGCCGGGCGCATGTGCGTGCGTGCCCAAGATCCCGAGAGGAGAATGGAGGAGAAGGGATTGCGGCGTGGCCATCCCCCCAGGGGGTGATTTCTTGCTTTCTGTCTCTGTGTCTCTCTCTGTCTGTCTGGCGAGCACACGCACCCTATAGCAAAAACCTCTCCCCCCCAAAAAAAATAAAATAAAAATCTCTCTAAAAAAGAAAAAAAGAAGAGTTGATATTTTATCACTGAATATGATGTTGTATATAAGTTTTCACTTAACATCCTTAATACAGCTGAGAAAATTCTTTTATTCTTAGTGTAGTGAATATTATTTTTCTTTTTATGTTAGAGGGCATATACATGTATAAGAGGGGAGAGAGAGAGAGAAGGAGGGAGCGGAGAGAGAGGTACCTCTGAATAGGGCCTGGTCATGCCACAATCTTTTTTCCTCCAGTTCTCTGTCCTGTGAAGATCCTATTCACACATGAGCCCAGTATGTTTTTCAAGCTTCTGGGGCTAGGGATTGAATCCTGGACAGCCATGTGGTATCCGGCTTTCTCTGCACAATGTTTAACTGCTACATTATGAGGCCAGCTTGATGTGATACAGTTTTTTGTCATTGTTTTTATTATGAATGCATGTTAAATTTTTTTCAATTTATTTATAATTTGCTACAGGGTATGTGTGCTCACAAGAAAGAGATGGTGGAAGGGGCAAAGGGAAAGCGAGAATCATCCCCCAGGGTGGATGGCCATGCTGCAATCCCTTCTCCATTCTTCTTTTGGTATTCTGGGCACACATGCACACACATCCAGTGTGTTTTTCAAGCCAGGACTCAAACCGTGGGGTCAGCAAGGTGGGATCCAGCACCTTAATCACCATGCCACCTGCTGGCCCAACATGTTATGTGGGGGTGATTTGGCCCTTAGGGAATATTTGGCAACGTCTAGAGATATTTTTGCTTGTCTAAGTAGAAGGGTATATCTGGTATCTAGCGAGCCGGGGATGGTGCAGAACTTCCTACAGAGCACAGGACAGCCCCCTCAACAAAGAATTTAGCCAGCATGATAATATACCTCAGTCCAGCCCAGTTGAGAATACTATACACATCCTCATCAACAGATAATAAACAATACCTGTGTTCCACGAATGTCTTATCTCTCTATTTTTTCCCCAAGTTTCCTTTCTTATGTTCTTCCCCACTCATACTCTCCTTCCAGTTTGTCTCTAGTGTCCATAACAATTTTTAATGCTTTTATGTCCTCTAGACTTTCAGTCTCTACCACAGAGTGCAGAGAGTTGGTATATGTTAAGTGGAGACATGCAATGTCTCTGTTTCATAGCATGACTTGCTTCACTCAGTAACAAATCTTCCATATTTGTCCATTTTCTATCAAATTTCAGGTCCTTGTTTTTTTTATGGCTAAATAGTATTCCATGGAGCATATGTGCCACACTTTTTCAATCCATCCATCTGTTTGTGGATATTTGTGTTGGTTCCATGTCTTAGCACTCATGAATAATACTGCAATAAATATCGTTAGGCAAGCGCTTTTCTGACGGAGCATTCTCCTGTCCTTTGGGTAGATACCCAAGAGTGGAATTGCTGGATCATATGGTAGTTCTATTTGAAAGTCTTTGAGGAACCTCCATGTTGTTCTCCACAGTGGCTGGACCAATTTACATCCCAACCAACAGTGTAGGAGTGTTGCCCTTTCACCACATCCCCTCCAACACATATCTTTTTTTGAGAGGTTTTTGTTATAGGGCATGTGCACTTGCCAGAAAGACACAGAGAGAGAGAGATAGAAAGCAAGAAATCACCGCCCCCTCCAGGGGGGATGGTCATGCCACAATCCCTTCTCCTCCTTTCTCCTCTTGGAATCTTGGGCACACACGCACACGTGCCGGGCGTGAGTTTAAGCCACCGGGTCTGGGACTCGAACCACCGTCGACTACATGGGAATCCAGTGAAATAGCCATTATGCTAACTGCTGGTCTCCATTTTTTTTTTTTTTTTTTAATCTTCACCATTCTGACTGGGGTTAAATGATATCTCATTGTGGTTTTGATCTACATCTCCCTTATGATGAGGGATGTTGAGCATTTTTGCATATGCTTTTTGGCTGTTTGTATGACTTCCTTAGAGAGTTGTTTACTCAGCTCATTTTCCCATCTTTTAATTGGGTTAATCATTTTCTTCCGGTTAAGCCGCTGAGTTCCCTGTATATTTTGGTTTCTCACTATGTTTTAATTCTTCTGTCATAGCTTCTTGAGCAGCTGGGACTATAAGTGTGTGCCACTGTTTCCATCTTTAAGGGTTAGCCAGGAATTAAAACCAGGCCTCAGCCTGCCAAGAAGCAATGTCAGCCAGTATGTGCTACTACTCCTGGGCCACTTTATATATTGGAAGCTCTGTTATTTGGTGCGTTCACATTAACAACTGTTCAGTCTTCTCGATGAATTGATCATTTTATTATTAGGAAATGCTACTTTTTATCTCTATTAATACTTTTTATCTTGAAATGTATGTTATCTGACATAAAATAGCCACTTCAGCTTTATTCCACTTACTGTTCGAATGGCACAAACTTTCTCATTCATTTATTTTCAGCCTGCGTATATCTTTTTTTTTTTTTTTTTTTTCCATTTTATTTATTTATTTATTTATTTTCCATCCAAAGTACACAATATATTGTCTCAATCAAGCACATCAACAAACATGTTATTGTCAGTAAATGATCTTACATTTCTTGTCTTCTGTATGTTTTGCTTTTTTCCCCCCATCCTTGATTCTCTATCTCTTACCCTCTGCCATCTCCCACTCTCCTCCCACAGTCTCTGGTATCTATGTTTGCATTTTATACTGTTTTCTCCTCACATTTATTGTATCGCCAAAGACCCTAATCAATCCAAATACCCTCATAGCAAACACAGGTGATACCCACATTTCCATGAACACGTCTTACTTTACGCATCCTATAAAGTAGCACCTAGCTGTGGCTACATATCCTACTGCAGTCATTAGGTATATATATATATATTTTTTTTTTTCTGAAACTTTTTTTCTTTTTGTAACTCAATTTACATTCCTTCCCTAAGCTTCATCACAGCATACAAAATGCAATCTCCCATCCAGTACACACTGTATAGTGATACAATCATGCACATTACAAAAAATTTTCCATTACTAGTTCCTAGAATTACTTCCACCCCTCTTTCTGACCTTCTGTCCCTTCCCACCCTCCTCTCACACCACCTCCGGTGTCTACAATTGTCCTTCATTCCCTTCCCACCCACATTGCATTGATCACACAATTTCCTACATAATCTAACTACTTTCAGTGTTGAGTTCACTCATTACTACTAAGAAAACCAGTTTTAACTTAACTCAAAGAAGTGCCAAGGAACTTTGCTTAAAGCCAGGAAACAAGTTAGGATTCTGTTCAAATGGTAGGTGTATGAACCTATCAGTCTCATGTACTTTTATCTTCTGTTCTGGTTCAATTTTCCTGATTAAATTCTAGGATATAATATTCAACTCCACATTGTCCCTATGATTAAGTTGGCCACTTTCATAGTTTTTGGACTCTTATTTCCCTGTGTCTGTGTTTAAATTTCTTGATACAACACACCCTTGAGAACTTCTTGGAGATCTGGTCTGGTGCTGGTAAATTCTTTCAGGTTTTGTTTATCTGAGAATGTTCTTGTCTTTTCTTCCCACCTGAAAGATAATCTTGCCGGGTACAGTATTCTTGGCTGAAATTGCTTCTCTCGTAACACTTTGAATATATTTTCCCATTCTCTCCTCGCTCGCATTGTTTCCGATGAGAGATCTGCTGTTAGCCTGATGGGATGTCCTTTGTGGGTAACTTGATGTTTCTCTCTTGCCAATCTTAGTATCTTGTCTTTGTCTGCGGTTTTGGTCAACCTGGCTATAATGTGTCTTGGAGAAGATCTTCTTGTGTTGATTCTATTTGGGGTCCTTTGTATTTCCTGGGACTGGATCTTCGAATGCCTCTCTAGGTTTGGAAAGTTTTCTTGCAGGATTTCATGGAATAGATTATCAATGCCCTTGTGGGTCTCTTCACCTTCTGGAATGCCAATTATCCGGATATTTGGACGTTTGATGGTATCCAGTACTTCTCGCATATCATTCTCAAATTTTTGAGCCATTTTCTCAGTCTTCGTGGTGGATTTTTCTAAGCCAGCCATTTTCTCTTCTACACCTGAGATTCTATTTTCTGAATGATCTAGTCTGCTTTTAATACTTTCTAGGAGATTTTGACTTCTTGTATTATAGCCTTCATCTCTAGCAGTTCCGTTTGAGTCTTTTGTAAAGTGTGTAATTCCTCTTTTAGATCTTGCAAGAATTTCCTCATCTCCTGGAACTCGGCAACTTCTTTCTCCTTTCTCTTTAGCAGTTCATTATCTCTCTTTTCTTCCATCTCTGTTAGCTTCGACATTACAAATGCTCTAAATTCCTTATCAGACATTTCCATGACTTTCACCGAACTGCTTGTGGATGAAGGAGAGTTACTCTTTTCCCGTGGAGGAGAGGTATTTTCTCGTTTTCCCATATTTCTCGTGATCCGACGGTGATTTCTTGTCATCTGATGAATGGCGTGTTTCTTTCAAATTCTTGAAGTTAAGCCTCAATGTACAGGAACAAGCAGACAGAGGTGTTCTAGAATCTGCTTGCCGTTCTGTTGTGATCTATTGTTTACATTCATAGCGCTTCTCTCCTGGGGGGCTCAAGCTGGGAAGTTCTTCTAATGTCCATGGATCTCCTCCTTGCTCCAACTTGAAGATCACTGCAGGTTTGGCAATGGATTGTCCCAAAAACATCAGGCTGCTGTAGGTCTCCAGCATCACATCCTTGTATAGAATCTTCTGAGCATCTTCAAGGACCTGCCACTCCTCCCTTGTAAAGTCCATAGCAACATCCTCAAATGATATGAACCCCAAAAATGAATTCATTTCCTTAACCCTGGATAAATACAGCAGTTTCTATAATTATAGCGTCATGGAGACTATGTCCAGCAGAGCAGTGTCAGCACAAGGGCAGGTTCTTCCCAGCAACCACGCTGAAGGAACTGCGCCTGCGTATATCCTAAAGAAAGAATATAGTTATATCTTAGTAAAGTTGGACTGCTATAACAAAATTTTTGGATTGGTGGTTTAAACATTGGAAATTTATTTTCTCATAGTTCTGGAGGCCAGAAAGTCCAACATCAAACTGCTGACCATTCAGCTCCTGGTGAGGGTTTTCTTCTGGCCTAAAGATAGCTCTGCTTTTGCCTTGTGTCTTATATGATAGAGAAAAAGACAAAACTCTGATGTTTTCTCTTATTAGGACACCAGTCTTGATGGATCACTATTTTACCCTTATGGTCTCATTTAACCAATTATTTTCTTACTCCAAATATTGCCACACTGGGAATTAGGGCTTCAACCCACAAATATGGGAGGACACCGTTCACTCCATAGGAGTTGAGTCTTGCTTTTGTGTTTATTTTTGACAATTTCTACTCTTAAAGGTTGTTACGGGGACTGTAATATATATTTTTATCTTTTCATAGTCCAATTACAGTTACTGTCTTTCTACTTCACAGAAAAATACAGAAACCTTGTAGTCGTATTTATCTTCTTCACCTCCTTTACGTTACAACTGCTTTATGTTGTATCTACATAGATATAACTTTTACTTTTAACAGTCCTAGTATTAGGAGGAAATTAGGAGAAAAATTAATACATTTGTTTTTACCCAGATAGTTACCATTTCAAATTCTCTGTTTTCCTATTTAAGGATGTTTATTTACATCTGTAATATTTCATTCAGCATGAGGAATTTCTTTAGCATTTTCTTTCAAGTTTAAAGTTTCAGTTTCAGTCCCAGACTTGGTGGATTGAGAAACATACTGTGCACATGTGCATGAGTGCCCAGATCCCAAAAGGACAGCAAGATGGTGGAGAAGGGATTGCAGTATGACTTGTCCTGATAGGGGGTGCATTTTCCTCCCCCTCTCTCCCTGTCTCTTTCTTATGAGCATACATGCCATTTAACAATAAAAAAATTAAATTAAAAAAATGTTTTCTTACTCTTCTCTGATCTTTATAGTTTCTGATGATGGCTCAGCTCTAATCATTGTTCCATGTAGTCACGTTTTCTTGATGCTTTATAGACTTGTTCTTTATCTTGGTTTTCGACATTTGACTGCGATGTATCTTTGTGTGGCCTTTTCATGTTTATTCTGCTTAGTGTTCATTGCACATCGTGAGTCTGTACATACACTTTCTCTATAAAATTCAGGAGATTTTTGGCCATTAGTTTTTAAAAATTTGTTGTTGTTGTTGCTATAGGATGTGTGTACTTTGCAGAGAGAGAGAGAGAGAGAGAGAGAGAGAGAGAGAGAGAGAAGTGAGAAATCACCCTCCAGGAGGGAATGGCCGTATTGCAGCCCATTCTCCTCCATTCTTCTCTCAGAAATTTGGGCATGCACGCATATGCACCAGTCATGTCCTGCAAGCCACTGGGTCTGGGGCTCAAACTATATAGTCAGCAAGATGGGATCCAGTGCCTTAACCACACCACCACCTGACTGGTTCAGTTTTTTTCAGATATTTTTTATACCTCATTTCTTGTAGCACTACAATTATGCATGTACTGAATCATTTGATATTATTTAACAGTTACCTAACTCTATTCAATTTTTTAAAAATCTGCCAGAGAGCTCATGTGCTCAATATATAGAGAGAGACAGAGAGGAAGAAGGGAAGTGAGAAAACACCTCCCAGGGGATGGTCAAGCCTCAATCCCCTCTCCTCTGTTTCTCTCTCCTCTTAGGATTTTGGACACACACACACACACACACACACACACACACACAATGTGTTTTATAAGCTGCTGGGTCCGGGTTCAAACTGCACAGTCAGCCATGTGGGATCCAGCCACTTTAACCACCACACCACTGACTGGCCCTTACTTCAATAGTTTTCTATCATTTTTCTCTGCATTTTTTATTATGATATTTTAAATTTATTTTTAAAATTTTTATATACATTCAGTCACATTATTTAGGTTACAAAGTGAACATTTCAATATGTGAACATTTCCCCCAGTCCAGTTGATCGAAATATCTTCAACCCATAACACCACACCTCCCCATCCTGTCAATGCTCTGCCTCCGTATCCCTCCTCCAAATGTCCTTCCCAGGCCCACTCCTCCACCCACACCACATCTGACATTCACACCCATCTCTTGTGTTTGTACAACCTTTAGTCAATCAGTTTCAGTTATAGAGTGCAGACACTCGGTATATATTAAGTGGGGACATACAGTGTCTCTCCTTCATAGGCTGGCTTGCTTCACTCAGCAGTAAATCTTCCATATTCTTCCACTTTCATATTGGATAATGTATAATGTCTTGACCTATCTTCAAGTTCACTTACTGTTTCCTCAGATAATTCCCGTTACCTCAATTTGGCCATGTCCATTGTGAACTTTAAAATTTTTAGAGCCAGCCCATGAGCTGGTAGTTAATGAGGGTAAATTCCACATTGCCAGCTGGTAATTTGAGTCTTGGACCTGGTGACTTGGAATACGTTCCAGGCACTTTTATGTGTATGCCCAAAATCCCAGAAGGAGGGAGAAATGGAGGAGAAGGGGTTGTGATGTCCCCATTCCCCATAGGGGGTGCTTTCTCAGTTTCTCTCTCTTTCTCTGTCTCTCCCCAGGGAGTGCATATATCCTCTGGCAAATAAAATGAAAAAAATAGATATTATATGTTCTAATTCTAGAACTTCCATTTGATTCTTTTATGCTTAATTTTCTCGTCTGAAATTTCTATTCTTTTCATTTGTTGTGGGTGTAATTTGCCTTACTCCATAAAACTGCTTTGAAGTTCTTAATACTCCCTCATAGAGAACAACATTTAACAAATGTGTGATGGAAATGGTTGCCTGGTGCCGCAATTCCTTGCCTCCTAAAAGGGATGTCTATAGGATATGTATGACACTGGCTCTCAGAGTTTCTCCATGGCTAGGTCACTAAGTTCTAGTTGACCACATTAAAAGTTGACCTGCTAATACACTTTTTTTTATAAGAGAGATTTTCTCTATAGGGTACGTGCACTCACCAGAGAGACAGAGACAGCAAGAAATCACCCCCATGGGGAATGGCCATGCTGCAATCCCTTCTCCTCCATTCTCCTCTCAGAATCTTGGGCATGCATGCACATGCATGAGTTTAAGCCTCTGGTTCCCACACAGTCAACCATATGGGAATCCAGTGATGTACCATTATGCCATCTACTGGTTCCGATACTACAAATTTATTGGCTACCTTTTTGCCTCTGAGTCATTGCCTCACTTCCCAATTGGTGATTTGATTCCCTTCACCAAAAAAGCAAACCATTGGCTCTTGAATCTTTGTCCTAGGTTCCATTTCTAGTGGGACTCTGAGACAGAAGCTGTGGCTGAAGAACCTTGTCCGTAATCCTTTGCTATGCAGAGTGTAGTATGCAGACCAGCAGCATCAGGTACCACCTGGGAGCTCAGTCAGAAGCAGCATCACAACCCTCCTGAATTACAATCTCCATTTTAACAAGATCTCTATGGGATGTGTGTGTCCATTAGTTTGAAAAGCAGTGGTCTATCCAGTGGTCTATGATACCTATTTTTCAAATTTGCTGAGATTGCTTTATTGTCTACTATATGACATAATATGTAAATGTTTCATTTGTCTTGAAAAGATGTACTTTTTAAATAGGTATAGATTTCCATATATATATCTCCTTAGGTCTAAGTTTGCTAATTATGTAATACAAAGCTTCTATATTTTTGCTGATTTTCTTTTTAAATGTTTCTATAGGATGTATGTACTCACCTGAAAGAGACAGAGAGAGAGAGAAAGAGAGGGAAAGTGAGAAAATAGCCACTGGAAGGATGGCCATATCGCAATCCCTTCTCCATTTTCCTCTCAGGATTTTGGGCATGCACACACGCATACCCAAAATGTTTTTCAAGCTGCTGGGGTCCAGGACTCACACCAGATGGTCCATAAGTGTTTATTGTATAAGCTAATAATTACTCTCTGAGGATTTTCTTTCTTTCTTTTTTTTTTTTTTTTTTTTTTTTTTTTTTTTTTTGAGAGGTTTCGCTATAGGGCGTGTGCGCTCGCCAGACAGACAGAGAGAGACATAGAGACAGAAAGAGAGAAATCACCCCCCAAGGGGGATGGTCACGCCGCAATCCCTTCTCCTCCATTCTCCTCTCGGGATCTTGGGCACGCACGCACATGCGCCCAGCATGAGTTTTTAAGCCACCGGGTCCGGGACGCGAACTGCAGTCGACTACGTGGGAGTCCAGCAACATAGCCATTACGCTAACTGCTAGTTTCCTCTGAGGATTTTCTTAGACAACTTTAACTCACCAGCTTGCTTCTGCTTTCTGCTAGAAGATCATAGCCTTAGCTAGAACACAGACTAGGGGAAAGAAATCCATTCACTGAAACAAAACTTAAGTTTTGCAGAAAGAGACTTCACATAATTCCAACTCACAGAGACAGAAATATACAAGTCTCCAAGGTTATCCACAATGAGTGACCTTCAAGGGCAGAACCTGGTGACTCTGGTGTCTTGGACTGAGTTTCCTGGGGGGCTATCTAGGTCGGTCCCTTCCCCCACTCAGGGAATTATGCTGGCCATTACACATGATGCTGGACATTCTCTGAACTGTCTTCACCAGGTTCTTCAGTGTCATTCCAAGAGATGCCAGACGTTGAGAGAGACCTGTTCCAGTCCTCCTGGACTGGAGAATGAATCTACGTGTGCACTGGGGAAGAGAGAGATGATCTTCTCTGCACAAGGGAGAAGGAGGGGCAGTGTGGATGCTGTCACAAACCACCCTTTCCTCTTACTGTAAAGTAATGAAAACAAACAGCATCCTCACCTCTCTGCCGGGGAGTGGGGCTGCTGTTTACAGATAAACAGAGACCTGCCGCCTGTTAGGATCCCAGTAACAAAATTCAGTCAGAAGATTGAAAACACAATTATGTTTACAGATCAGCAGCGACATGCCAATGTCATGTTGGCTGCGGAAGGCAAAGGTCATGTTTACTGCAAGCGGAGGTGCCAGAGCTGCCGCGGGAGCTGCCGGCAGGGGATTTGGAGGAGGAGGGCTACAGCTGCTGTGGCTCCACTGTCGCCTGAGGTGGAGAGCCTCCAGCTTTAAGCCACACCATGTGGGATCACCAAAGCAAAGACCCTTGTGGTGACAGAACCATGGGGTATGACATGGCCACCTTGGCCCAGTGAGCTGGCTCTGATTTTTAAAAATTCCCACAATCTTTGCTCCTAGTCAGAGAAGACTTCTCTCCAAAAAATAAGACACAGCAGTAGAGGGGTACGAATCCCATAAAAAGACCATCCACTCTATGTGCGTATACTGTGATGAAGGACAAAGGCTCTCTGCCCCGAAGACAGGTACTGTGTTCCCTGCAGGTCAGTCCTTCTAGGAGGCAGAATGGCGGATGTCCACCTTGCAGTCAAGAAATCGGAGACCATCTTGGCCCTGCCATGTACTTTCTCTGTGATAGCAAGCAATTAAGTTCTCGTAACCCAAATTTCATTACCTGTACAATAAGAATCAAATTGCTTGTTTTTTAGAATTAGCAAGAGGGAGTGGGACCAGCAGGTGGTGTGGTGCTTAAGGGTGCTGGACTCTCACATAGCCGACCACAGTTCAAGTCCCAGACCTGGCGACTTGCTTTCTCACTTTCCTTTTCTCTCTCTCTCTCTCTCTCTCTCTCTCTCTCTCTCTCTCTCTGTCCCTCCCTGGTCAAATTTAAAAATAAATAAATAAACAGATAAATAGATAGACAGATAGATAGATAAATAAAGTCAAATAAACTAGTTCTTTAAAAAAAAGCGTTAGCAAGAGGGGTAATAGAAATAATAAGCGGAGATTGTTTTTCACAGTTCCTTATGGTAGCTACTTAATAAATGGTAGCTGATTTTATTTTACTACAGGGAAATTATGGCAAAAGGGCTTGCATGGAAGAGCAGTAAATATGAATTAGTGACTTAAGATTTATAGTGAGCCAGCCGGTGGTGATGTGGTGATTAAGGCAACTGGATCCTACATGGCCAAACCCATGGTTTGCATCCTGGATACAGTGGACTAAGAAACACATCAAACACATGCGCATGTGTGTCCAAAAGAAAGGAGAGAGAGAGGAGAAGGGATCGCAGAGTGACCATCCACCATAGGGGAGTGTTGTTTCACTTTCCCCACCTCCCCATGAGTGCATATGCCCCCAGTTTTTAAAGAAATTTATTTATTTAGGGGACAGCATGCTGGTTAAGGTGCCGGACTCCCACTTGGCTGACCATGGTTTGAGTCCCAGGCCAGTGGCTTGAAAATCGCACCAGGTGCGTGCATCCCTAAAATCCTGACAGGAGATGGAGGAGAAGGGATGCAGCGTGGCCATCCCCCTCGGGGGTGATTTCTCACTTTCCTTCTCTCTCTTTTTCTTTCTCGGTCTCTTTCCAGTGAGCACGTGCATCCTATTGCAAAAACCTAAAAAAAAACCATATACTTATTTATTTAGATTCATGGCAGCTCAGGGTAATAGCACAACTAATCTTTGCTTTCACTTCTCAGCTGGAGGGCTACAGAAGGTAGCAGCAGTGAGGTCAAGGGGTAGGGGACACCTGCTCCTGATTTGCTTGGGACTTTCCCAGTTTTAACACTACAAGTTCCACACCCTGGGAAACTCCTCAGTCCCAGACAAACCCAGATGGTTGGTCACCCCGGAGGCCAAATTCAATTTGACTGGGGAGTGATTACAAATAAAGCATCTCCTCCTAAACTGTTGGCTCCTAGACTGACCTACTGTGTCTTAACGCCAAGACTTCTGTTGGAAGGGATCTGGTCTTTGGCTTCATTCTCATTAAAGGTTTTAATTGAAGCTGGGGTTCTCTGGCTGGGCAACTTCCACCCAGCATGCTGTGCAAATCCCCTCCCCACTGGGCCCAGTCGTCAGGCAGATTTGTGTGGGGTGGCAGGGACACTGCTTTCCCTAGTTCTTCTCCAGGGAGAGTCTATGCAGAATGTTCAGGTGACGATCCTGTACATCTGCAAAGGCCCAGTGGCGTAAGCTGAATAAACCTCTATTCTTGGACCAGCAGGTGGAGCGGTGGTTAAGGTACTGGACTCTCATGTGGCCAACTGCAGTTCGAGTCCTGGACCTGGTGGTTTGCTTTCTCTTTCCCTCTTTCTCTTGCTCTGGTGAATTAAATAATACTACTAAGTAAAATTGAATAAATCATTTTTAAAAAATCCCTCTATCTTCATAAATTCTCCAGCCTCGGGGGGTTCTGTTGTAGCCACACAAAACAAAGACAACACATTGTATTTTTATCATCCTCTCTTCTAAGACTCTTTGTAGACTGTGATAGCGTCTCAGATCATCTTTGTTCCTGGCGATCTTGACAGATTTGAAAAGTACTGGTCGACTGTTTTGTAGAACATCTTGCAATGGTGGTTTGCTATTTTTCTCATGATTAGGCTGGTATTTGGGGCTTGGGGGAAGAAGCCCACAGAGAAACTGCCTTTCCCGTCTTTCAGTATCCGGGTGCGTTCTATGGATGGCTTGTCACTGGGATGCTAACTTTGATCACCTGGTATAGGCAGTGTTTGTCAGTTTCTCCACTATAAAGGCATCCCTTTCCTCCACTTTCCATACTGCGTTCTTGGAAGGGAGTAATGACGTGCAGTCTGCCCTTAGGGAATGTGCAGTTATGCTCCACCTCCCTGAGGGATAGGCATCTACACAAATTTATGGAATTCTTTCACACAGGAGATTTATCTGTTTCCCCTCACCTACTTATTTAACCATTTATTTATATTGGTATGGACCAGTGGAAGCTTATATTGTGGGTTATAATGTAATATTACATTACTATTATTATTCTCAGATTGTTCCATCTTTGGCTATTGGGATCCCTTTAAGTTGATGCCTCTGTCCCTTTGACATACCCCCAATGTTGTGCAAGAGTGTATCGAGCACTTCCTTACCTTCTAGCACTACAAGATGCTCAAAGCTTGTCTTGTGTATTTTCTACCCTGGCCCTAAAATCAGCTGTTTCTCCTAGGAGGTGTGGTTTCTTTTATTGGAGAACCATGACAAAGCAAAAATTGGGCACTGGGTGTGCTCATTGCTACTGGGGTGTCTTTATGTCTAGGCCCTGTCAGCTGAAGGAATAATGAAGTGTACGTGTGTGTGTGTGTGTGTGTGAACTAACTCATGTGAAAACAGACATTTATGCAGATGTCTATGTTTCCATCTCTATCTATAGCAAGCTAAACATGAGTTCGCACTGATGTCTCCAACTCCGATTCAGTACCACACGGGTCATTCTAACCTCCGCATTCACTTGTCTGTAACCTGCTACCAAGAACACAGTCTGCATCCCATCCTGGGATCTCTGACTTCCAGAATTATATAGTTCTATATATTTACTTCTTCTCATAAGGAAGAAATACAGCAGAGAGAGAGAAAGAGAAAAAAAGAAAAAGAAAAAGAAAAGAAAGAGTAAGACAGGCACCCCCAATAGGGTCTTGTTGCCACAATTCACCCCCAGCTCTAGTGAGGCCCAGATCATGGGCACTTGTGTGCCCCGCATACACAGGGAGGTCTCCAGATGAGAACCTGGAATCGTCTCTAACTGCCCTAAAAAATGTGCTTCACCTGTTCAACCTTCCCCTTTCCCAAACCCTAAGTAACCACTCCTCTGTTTGCTGTCTCTTAGTTTTGCCTTTTCCACAATGTCATGTAAATGGAGTTTTTTCAAGCAGATTTCTTCCACTTACCAATATGCATTTGATTTGTACATGTTTTTGCATGGCTTGATAGCTTATTCCTTTCAATGGCTGAATAGTATTCCATTGTATGTGTGGGTGGCAGTTCGTTTACTCATTCACCCACTGAAAGGTATCTTGGTTTGTTCCGGTTGTTGATGATTGTCAATAAAGCTGCTAGACATCTCATGTGAAAGATTTTGTATGCACATAAGTTTTCAAATATTTGGTAAATATCTAGGAGTTCAAGCGCTATCTCATTAAGCATCATCCTGACTTATTTTTTATTTTACTTGTATTTTTCTTCTAAGAATGCTTTCAAAGTCTGTATCTGGGAGGCATATCATCTGCAAACATTTTTACTACATTTTTCATGACAATATGATTGGATATACATTTCTGAGATTAAACTATTCCTACAATTGTCTTGTCTTTTAAAAATATTAACTACATGTTATATTTTAGAAATACTACCAAAAAAAGAAAGGCATTTTCCTCATGTCAGTTTGGAGCATAAGAGTTCTTCAAGCTATAATATTTGTTTTTAATATAGAAACTGAGCTTGGGAAGAGGACAGCATGACATCTCTTTCCAACACTGAGTGGTAGAAACAAATCAACAGGCTCTCCTGACAGACTCACTGTTCATATCCTGTTCCTTCGATAAGTGGAATCATGCAGTATCTGTCCTTCTATGTTGGCTTATTGCACCTTGTGTAATGTTCTCAAGGTTCATCCGTGTAGTACGTGACAGGACCTCCTTCTTTTTCAATTTTCTTTTTTTCTTTTCTTTTTCTCTTTTCTTTTCCTTTCCTTTCCTTTCCTTTCCTTTCCTTTCCTTTCCTTTCTTTTCTTTTTTTCTTTTCTTTTTCCCTTTTCTTTTCCTTTCCTTTTTTCTTTTCTTTTCTTTTCTTTTCTTTTCTTTTCTTTTCTTTTCTCTCTTTCTTTCTTTCCTTTTCTTTCTTTTTTTGCTCATGACACAATGCATACATGCATGAGAGAGAGAAGCGCCTTCCATAGGGTGTAGTCACATTTTGATCCCTTCCTCTCATCCTCCAGCCCTTCTGATCTTGAGCACACATGTGCACGTCCAGTGTATTTCAGATGAACTGAGCCAGGGACTTGAACGGTGGTCCCTATGTGGGATCTCACTTCTCTCTCTCTTCTTTTTTTTTGGAGAGGTTTTTTGCTACAGGGCACGTGCACCCACCAGAAAGACAGAGAGAGACAGAGAAACAGAAAGCGAGAAATCACCCCCCGCCCCCCCCCCCCAGGGGAGATGGCCACACCGCAATCCTTTCTCCTCCATTCTCCTCTGGATCTTGGGCATACACACACACAGCATGAGTTTAAGCCACCGGGTCCGGGACACGAACTATGGTCGACTACATGGGAGTGCAGCGTCATAGCCATTACGCTAACTGCTGGTCCCAGATCTCACTTCTCTTGAGAAGAGTATTACTTCTGCACAGTAGAGCTGGCCCCAGACCTTCTTTTTAAAGGCTACCTAATATTTCATTGCACCTGTATGCCACATTTTCTTTATCAGTTCATCTGTCAATGGATGTTTGGGTTGCTTCCATCTCTTGACTATTGTGAATAATGCTGCAAGCAACCTTGAGATTCTGATTTCTATTACTTTAGATAAATACCTAGAAATGAGATTGCTAGAGCATATGGTAGTTCTACTTTTACTTTTCTGAGGAATTTTCAAACTGTTGTTCATAGTGACTGGACCATTCTTACATTCTTGTCAACAGGGAAAAGAAGTTCTAATTTTTTCAAAGCCTCATCAACACTCATTATTTTCTGTTTTGTAGTTTTTTTTTTTTTTTTTTTTTTTTTGGAGAGGTTTTTCGCTATAGGGCGCGTGCGCTCGCCAGACAGACAGAGAGAGACAGAGAGACAGAAAGCGAGAAATCACCCCCCAGGGGGGATGGTCACGCCGCAATCCCTTCTCCTCCATTCTCCTCTCGGGATCTTGGGCACGCACGCACACGCGCCCGGCGTGAGTTGTAAGCCACCGGGTCCGAGACGCAAACCGCGGTCGACTACGTGGGAGTCCAGCGACATAGCCATTACGCTAACTGCTGGTTCCCTAGTTTTGTTTTTTTTTAATGCCAGAGAGTATATGTGTGTGTACTCACAAGAGAAAGTGAGAGAGAAAAAAGAGGCCCCCCTTCTGCCCCCGCCAATTGTGCCCGGCTCACACTGCAGTCCTTTTCCCTCAAATTTTCTGTCTCATAAGGATCTTGGGCACACAGACATTCACCTAGCATGTAAGCCACCAGCACTGGGACTGGAACCCTGGTTGGCCATACGGGATCTGGCTTCCTCTGCACAAAGCTTAACCACTGTACTATAGGGTGGATTTTTGTTTATTTGTTTTTTACAATAGTCATCCTAACAAGTATGAGGAGATACCTCACTATGGTTTTGATTTTCATTTCCTTGATGATTCACGATGTTAAATATTATTTCATATACTTGTTGGTTACTGTTGTTTTCTTGCAGAAATGTCTATTTAAATATGTTGCCTGTTTTTAATTTGGGTTGTTATTGAGTTACAATGCTTGTATATTTTGGATGCGTACTCCTTATCATATATGTGATTGGCAATTTCTTTTCCCAATTCTGTGTGTGGTCTTCATTCTATTGTTTCCTTTGCTATGCAGAAGTCTTTTTATTCAAATAGAGTCCTTCTAGTCTACTTTTGCCTTTTTCACTTGTACTTTTGGTGTCTAAGAAAATAGAGCCAAGACCAATGTGATGAAACTCTGCCCTTACATTTTCCTGTAGGAGTTTTATGATTTATGGTATTTCAGGGTTTTATGATTTTAGGGTATTTAAAACTTCAGAACATTATTCCATTGTCTTTTTGCTTCTGGCATTGCTGTTCATTGAAGTTGGATGTTGATTTGATTCTTGGTTACTTTTTTTTTTTTTTAATAACCTTTCTCTTAAGAACTTTTAGGGGGTGTGGTGGTGAAGAGCGCTGGACTCCCACATGGCTGACAGCTGTTCAAGTCTGGGACCTGGCAGCTTGCTTTCTGACTTTCCCTCTGTCTCTCTCTCTCTCACTCTGTCCCTGTCTGGTCAAATTAAAATAAATAAGTCAATAAAGTTACAGTTTAAAAAAGAACTTTTAGCCCTTTATTTTTGTCTTGATGTTTATATATTTCACTGTAATGTATGCATGACTTTTGTTTTTGTTCTCGGATAAACACAGAGTTGTTTGGATATGACACCTGCTCTCAATCCCTCAGCGGCTTCTCTACAAGCCATTCTTTTAAAAATTGTTTTATCATTATTATTATTTACTCTGCTGTAGGGCACGTACATTCACTAAAGGGGGGGTTAGTGAGAAAGCAACCTTGGGGGGGCAGGTGGCCATGCTGCTATCCCTTCTCCATTCTCCTCTTGGGATACTGCTCCTCCCTCCCCACACACACACCCTTATGTGTCCCTTCAAGACACCGGGTCCAGGACTCAAACTACACAGTTGGCCATGTGGAATTCAGCCATCCTAACCACCATGCCAGTGACTGGCCCTACACAAGCCATTCTTGATGAGGTCATTAAAGCAATCTTTGAGCAAGAATATCTCTGCCAGGTTTTGCATCAGGATGGCCTTGCTGTTTAGACCAAAAATACACCTGTGTCCACCCCCTAGACCTGGCTTGCACACTCGCTTTTAATATTTCTTGCCCCAACTTCATTTCTTGGACAACTTTATGTTTTAAATAAACTTATATTAATTGACATACGGCTTGCACACTCGCTTTTAATATTTCTTACCCCAACTTCGTTTCTTGGACAACTTTATATTTTAAATAAACTTATCTTAATTGACATACGGCTTGCACACTCGCTTTTAATATTTCTTGCCCCAACTTCATTTCTTGGACAACTTTATATTTTAAATAAACTTATCTTAATTGACATACAATTCATATACTATAATTCATCCTTTTAAAATGCAAAATCCAACAGTTATTAGTATATGTCCAAGGATGTAGTATATTTTCAACTACTACTATTGTATAGTTCCAGAACATTTTATCACCCCCAAAAGCAACCCCAGGGAAGCCTTTATGCTTAGTGGTTAGGGACTACACAGATGAAGCTGGGTCCATGGCCAACAAGGATTCAAGTCCTGACCCTATGGGCTAGAAAAACATGCTGGTTGTGCATGCGTGCCCAGCACCCTTACAGGATGAAGAAGTGAGGAAAAGGGATTGAGACATAGCCAGGTCTCTTTCTCTCTTTCTCTCTCTTGTGTGTGTGCATGTGCCCTATGACATAAAAAAAGTGACTTCACTACTTGTCACTCTCCTTCCACTCCACCTCAGCTTCTGGCAACCACTATGCTTTATGTCCATAAGGATTTGCCTTTTTTTGGACCTTAACATATAAATGGAATCATACAGTATGTGCCTTTAGTGAATAGCTTCTTTCATTTAGCATACTGTTCTCTCTCTCTCTTTTAAAAGATTTCTTTATTTCTATTTGTTATTTTTTATTTAATTTTATTTTATTTACAATTAAAATATGAATTTATTTTCGTACAAAATCTTTTTGAAATTCATTACATAGTTTTCCCATTACATGTATTTCCATGAGCTTTCTTTTAATTTATGAAACGTTTTTTAATGAATTAATTTACATTCATTCCCTGAGCATCGTCACCGCATACAAAATGTGATTTCCCATTCAGAATATACAGCATAGTGGCTTAATCATACATGTTATCATCAATAATTTTCCATTTCTAGTACATATGTATGTGTGTGTGTATCTATGTATGTGTGTGTGTAACCCCTATTTCTGACCCTCTGCCATTTCCCACCCTCCTCCCACAAATCTCTGGTGTCTACAGTTGTTTTCCATTCCTTTTCCCCCCACATTTTATTGATCACAAAATTTCTTAAATAATCTAACTACTTTCAACAGCAAGTTCAGCTGGTAATTTCAAGTAAAACAGTTTTAACTTTAATAGATCAAAGAAATGCTAAGGAAGTTTGCTTAAAACTTCAAGCCAGGAAACAGGTTAGGATTCTGTTCAAATAGTAGGTACGTGAACATATCGACAGCTCAAAACAGGAGAAAAATCCTTAAAACTGGAAAATAAAGCCTAGAAGAAAATCAGCAATGTTTTAGTCAAAAGTCATAAAATGCTGGGACCAGCAGTTAGTGTAATGGCTATGTCGCTGGACTCCCACGTAGTCGACCATGGTTCGAGTCCTGGACCCGGTGGCTTAAACTCACGCCAGGCGTGTGTGCGTGCGTGCCCAAGATCCAGAGAGGAGAATGGAGGAGAGGGGATTGCGGCATGGCCATCCCCCCTGGGAGGTGATTTCTCGCTTTCTATCTCTCTGTCTCTCTCTGTCTGTCTGGCAAGCACACGCGCCCTGTAGCAAAAACCTCTTAAAAAAAAAAAGTCATAAAATGCTATTTCATCAGTTCAGTCTTATGTACTTAATCTATCTTCTGTTGTGGTTCAATCTTCCCAATTAAATTCTACGATATAATATTCAACTCCAAACATGTCTCTACAATTAAGTTGGCCATTTTCTTAGTTTTTTAAACTCTTATTTCTGTGTGTCTGTATTTAATTTTTCTGGTATAGCACTCCCTTTGGAAATTCTTGGAGATCTGGTCTGGTGTTGGTAAATTCTTTCAGGTTTTGTTTATCTGAGAATGTTCTTGTCTTTCCTTCCCATATGAAGGATAATCTTGCCGGGTACAGTATTCTTGGTTGAAATTGCTTTTCCCTTAACATTTTGAATATATTTTCCCATTCCTTCCTCACTCACATTGTTTCCGATGAGAGGTCTGCTGTTAGCCTGATGGGATAGCCTTTGTAGGTAACTTGCCTTTTTTCTCTTGCCAATGTTAGTAATGAACTGCTTGTTCAAATGTCTTGCTAATTTTCAACTGCGACGTCTGTATTTTTTAATTAAAAAAATGTTTTTTTGTCATAGGGCATGTGCACTTGATGGAGAGAGATACAGAGAGAGAGAAGGAAAGTGAGGAAGCAACCCCTATGGGGATGGCCATGCTACAATTCCTTCTCCTTCATTCTCCTCTCTGGATTTTGGGCATGTGTGCACACATTCTCCCAGTGTTTTTCAGGCTGTGCAGTCTGGGATTCCAACTGTGGAGTTGGCCATATGGGATTCAGTGCCTTAATCACCATGCCACTGGCTGACCCTGGGATATTTATCTTACTGTTAAGTTTTAAGAGATCTTTGGGGACCAGCAGTTAGTGTAATGGCTATGTAGCTGAACTCCTATATAGCCAACCACGGTTTGAGTCCTGGACCTGGTGGCTTAAACTCACACTAGGCGCATGTGCATGTGTGCCCAAGATCCCGAGAGGAGAATGGAGGAGAAGGGATTGCGGTGCGGCCATCCCCCCTGGGGGGTGATTTCTGGCTTTCTATCTCTCTGTCTCTCTCTGTCTTTCTGGCGAGTGCACACGCCCTATAGCAAAAACCTCTCCAAAAAAAGAGAGAAAAAAAAGAGATCTTTGTATATTTCATCTATAAGACTTTAACCAGATATGTGATATACAAACTGTATGATATTTTTAAAAATACAGTAGGCTCCCACCCATAATTTTGCTTTCTACAGTTTCAGTTACCCACAGTACGGTACAATATTTTGAGAGAAAGAAAGAGACCATGTTCATCTAAGTTTTACTACACTATATTGACATAATTGTACTATTTTATTATCAGTTAATCTCTTTTTTTTTTTTTTTTTTTTTTTTTGGAGAGGTTTTTCCTATAGGGCGCGTGCGCTCGCCAGACAGACAGAGAGAGATAGAGAGATAGAAAGCAGGAAATCACCCCCCAGGGGGGATGGCCACGCCGCAATCCCTTCTCCTCCATTCTCCTCTCGGGATCTTGGGCACGCACGCACATGCGCCCGGCGTGAGTTTAAGCCGCCGGGTCCGGGACTCGAACCGCGGTCGACTACGTGGGAGTCCAGCGACATAGCCATTACGCTAACTGCTGGTCCCTATCAGTTAATCTCTTACTGTGCTTAATTTAAAAATTAAACTTGACTGAGACCAGCAGTTAGCATAATGGCTATGTCGCTGGACTCCCATGTAGTTGATCGCAGTTCGAGTCCCGGACCTGGTGGCATAAACTCACACTGGACATGTGTGCGTGCGTGCCCAAGATCCCGAGAGGAGAATGGAGGAGAAGGGACTGCGGTGTGGCCATCCCCCAGGGGGGTGATTTCTCGTTTTCTGTCTCTCTGATGAGCACTTGCACCCTATAACGAAAAAAGGAAAAAAAAACTCTCAAAAAAGTAAACAAAACAAAAAGAAAAATTAAACTTGATCATAGGCATGTATGTATAGAGACAAAACATAATGTATATAGTGTTCAGTATTATTTGTGGATTCACAGATCTTGGAAGGTATCCCCTGTAGATAGGGAGGGACGACTATAAAAGTAAAAGAAAAAGAACTATGAGAGGAAGGAGAAAAGGAAGGGCCATGGTCTCTGGAGCTGGCAGTCCTGGATTCTGCTTCAGCCTCTGCTTGAAGGTATTACCTCTTTGAATCTTGTTTTCTCTCTCTGATAAATGGAGATGAAGGGGGACCAGCAGTTGGCATAATGGCTATGTCGCTAGACTCCCATGTAGTCGACCGCGGTTCGAGTCCCAGACCCGGTGGCTTAAAACTCACACCGGGTGCATGTATGTGCGTGCCCAAGATCCCGAGAGGAGAAAGGAAGAGAAGGGATTGCCACGTAGCCATCCCCCTGAGGGAGGTGACTTCTCACTTTTTGTCTCTCTGTCTCTCTCTGTCTTTCTGGCAAGCACATACACCCTATGGCAAATAAAAAAAAATAATAAAATAAACAAAATAATAAAAAAATAAAACTCTCAAAAAAAAATGGAGATGAAATACTATTGATGTTTGACAATGGTTGTAGGGACTAAATGAAGTGATGTGTGAAAATTTTGGGTGCTTAATAAAGGTTTAATAAATGGTAGTTTAAACAGACTTACCCAGTGAGTAGCCAGTGGAGGAACTGGGATGCAATTCTAGGGGTTTCTGCTTTCAAAAGTGGTGTTTTTCCATACCGTCCCCACAAGAGGGCAGCATTAGAAGCAAGCAGCCCTGGGAGCCAATTTTACCTCTGCTGCATTCTCTCTACGCAACATTAGAAAGGTGATTTCTCTAAACCTCAGTTTCTCTTCTGTACAGTGAGAAATGGATGAACTAATGTATGAAAAGAGAAAAAGAGATTCTATCACTGCTTCTGAGACATGGTAGATGGTATATATTTTATAAATGGGGACCAGCAGGTGGCATAGTGGTTACCTTGGTGGACTCCCATGTAGTCAACCACGGCTCAAATTCTGGACAAGGTGTCTTAAAACTGACGCTGGAGGTGTGTGCATGTGTGCCCAAAATACCAACAGGAGAATGAAGGAGAAGTGATTGTGGCATGGCCATCCCCCTCGGTGGGTGATTTCTTGCTCTCTGTCTGTCTCTTCAGTAAGCACACATGCCCATAGAAAAAAATCTCTCTCTCTTAAAAAAAAAAAAAAAAAAAAAAGATGTTATGTATTTTACAAATGTATATATATTTTTAAATGCACCATGGTGTATTAGGAAAATGCAAGAACTAAGAATCAGGAGTCCTGGGCTCTTATGCTATCTCAGTCTTACTTTTTTCTTATTTTTGTTTTGTTTTAGTTTATTTGCTTATTTCTTTCATGGTGAAAGAGGTAAAAAGAAACAGAAGAGAAACACAAAGACAGCACCCCCACAGAGTCTTGCTCTGCAATCTATTCCAGCTTCAGCCAGCCCTGGATTATGGGCACAGGCATGCCTGACATACTCAGGGATGTCTGTGGACGTGAACCCCAAACCTACCCATGCGAGTCAGCCTCACATTTTACTGCTGCACGACCATCTGCTTCCCGTAGCCTGATCTTGTTAGGTAACCTTGGGCAAATTGTAACATCTCTAATTTTTTTTTTTTTTTTGAGAGGTTTTCGCTATAGAGGGCGTGAGCTCACCAGACAGACAGAGAGAGACAGAGAGACAGAAAGTGAGAAACCACCCCCCAGGGTGGATGGCCACACCGCAATCCCTTCTCCTCCATTCTCCTCTCGGGATCTTGGGTACGCATGCACACGCGCCCGGTGTGAGTTTTAAGCCACCGGGTCTGGGACGTGAACAGCGGTCGACTACATGGGAGTTCAGCAACATAGCCATTATGCTAACTGCTGGTCCCAACATCTCTAAATTTTGAAGCCCTCATATAGACTAAAGCATTAGCATCGGCTTTTAACATCCTACTAAAATTTATGAAATACATATGTGAATGGTTAACATCAAAATCGAGATACCAGATGCCTCTAGAAAAGAAGGGAATAAGATTGAAAGGCACACAAGGAGATTTAACTGTATTTATAAGACTTCATTTCTTACAGAAAATTTGAAGTAAATATAGCAAACTATTTAGCTTGCATAAATCTATGTGGTAGAAAACTATGCAGCTTGCATAAATCTACGTGGTAGAGTACAGTGGACATTGTTCTCTATGTGGTTGTCCCTCAATATCCATGGGGATTGGTTTTAGGTTCCCCTGCTGATACCAAAATTCATGGATGCTCAAGTCCCTTATGTAATATGGGGTAGCATTTGCCTATAACCTGTGTATATTCGCTTATATATGCAAATGTTACTAATTACTAATGTAGAGAGTGCACATAGGTTATATGCAAATACTACACTGCCCACAGTGGCATAGCAATAATGCAATGCTCCACCATGCTGAAGACACGAGAAGGTTCCAGGTTCACATCCCATGACCTCCTCGTATACTCTGGGTACACACACATGTCTGTGATCCTGGCTGGGTGAGACTAGGGGCAGATTGTGGCATGAAAACTTGTTGGGAGTTCCTGTCTCTGTCCTAAAAAAATAAATAAATAAAGATGCTTTCAAAACAAAAGAGAAGTAAACATTTTAAAAATAGTTATTTTCTTTTCTTTTTTAATTTGTATTACTTTATACTGTAATTGTTATTTTCTGGAAGTTTTTGATTCATGATTGGTTAAATCCACGGATATAGAACTCACAGATACAAAGGGCTAATTGTAATTTTAAAAGAAAGAAGAGTTTGGCAAAAGGAGATGGAGGGTTAAAGTTGTTTTGTTTTGTTTTGTTTTGTTTTGTTTTGTTTTGTTTTGTAGAGGTTTTTGCCCTAGGGCATGTGTGCTGCCAGAAAGAGAGAAAAACAGAGACAATAAGAGGAAAGTGAGAAATCACCACCACCACCACCACCACCACCACCACCGCGGGAGGTACTACCAGGCTGCAATCCCTTCTCCTACACTATCCTTCTAGGTTCCTGGGCACACGCATCTGGCGTGAGTTTCAAGCCACCAGGTCTGGGACTTGAACCAAGGTCAGCCATATGGGAGTCCAGTGACATAACCACTATGCCCTCTGTTGGCCCAAGGGTAGAAGTATTTGATAAGGACATTCCAGGCACAAGGAAGTAAGCAGAGATATAAAGTAGATAAGGAGGATGGAATTTTCCAAGATATTCTGATACATAAAATTCAGGGAAGGGAGTAGTTGAGAGAAGCAAAGAGCAGTAGCCGGTCCAGTCAAGGAAGGCCCTGTTAGCAAGGCTGGGAAACATGAACTTTACCTTGTCCAAGGTAAAGGGGTGGAGGGGAGAGTGGTTACCAAAGAGTTGAACAAGATGTGATTTTGCATTCTGAAGTAATCCATTCATTTGTTTTTCATTCATTCTTTCATTGACCCACTGCCTTTCAGATGTCATGCCAGTCATTGTGCTGGGCACAACAGATGCAATGTTGAAAGGATGGCATGGCTTTTTCTTTGACGGAGTTAGTTTCTTGGGAAAACAGACACTGAAGTAATTGCTTATAAAACTGATTAATTGCAAATGCCATACACTATATCAGTAGCAGTGTGGAGGCTGGAGGCAAGAACTCTAGTGAGGGATCATTATAATAGTGTAGGAGGGAGAATTAGATAGCCTGGACCTTGACAGCAGTAGAGAAGATGGGGAGGAAAATAAGTCATTCTCCTTAGGAATGACTTAGGAGATAATTATTGGCTGGATGAGATGTTGAGGAGTGGAGAGCAAATCATTGGTATTTTTAGCATAGGTGCCTGAGGAACCAGTGGCACCATTCTTTGTGAAGAAGAATAAAGTCTTCTTGATCCACTCTTGTCTTGCACTGATAGTCCCCCAAATTTTCTAGTATCTAAAGATCCTTGTGTTTTCTGTGAAACAATGAAATATTGGTATTTGTACTTTGAAAATGAAATAGATAACTTTATGATAAATCAAACTCCATTTTATTTTAATTTCTAGCATAAGCAATCTATCACAGGCAGTCTGGGTTGAAGTAAAAAATCCTGGGCAGGGGGGGAGTCCTGGGAAAAAAAGTTAAAATTAGAAAGTTTAGTCATTAATTTTTACCCTTAAATATTAGAAAATGAAACACTTATTGTGCTTTAGTAAAAGAGAACCTTGGTCGAGTTTGAGGATGCTTGGGTTGTGTAGGAGGACCATTGTGTTACCCCTACCTTGTATGGTGAACTGGGGCCCTCCTGATGATAGTTCCAAAAAGTTTTACAGGTAACCCAGTTTCCCTTCCTAGTGGTAGACAAAGGTATGGTGGAAAGGAGAAGGGATAGCTTGACTAATGGGAATTGTTGGTGCAAAAGCTGACAGAGGGGGTATCTGTCCAATTCTAAAGCTCATGGAGATACAGGATTGGGGGAGCTTTCAGAGTCCAGAGTCAAGTAGCAGCTGAGTTAGTGATGTGGATAAGGAGGCTCAAATAGATTTTTAAAATGAAGTAAGGAAAGATAAACAGCCCGATTTTTTAACTAGGCAAAGGATTTGAAGAGATATTTATTTATATTCAAATGGCCAATAAGCATATGAATGTCAATCAACATTATTAGTCTTCCAAAATGGAGGAGAAGGGACTGCTGTGTGGCCATCCCCCCTGGGGTGTGATTTCTCGCTTTCTGTCTCTGTCTTTCTGGCAAGCACACGCGCCCTATAGCAAAAACCTCTAAAGAAATTAAAAAAAAAAAAAAAAAGAAAGAAAGAAAAAAGAAACATTATTAGTCATTTGGAAAATGCAAATTATAGTGGGATACCACTTTACATTCCCTAGGATGGTATAATCAAATAGATGGACATTGATACATGTTGACAAAGATATAGAAGAACTGGAACCCTCATACATGATTGGTAGGACTATAAATGGTGCAGCCACTTTGGAAAACACTTGGCCATCCCCCTGAATATTAGCTATAGAGTTGCCATATAAACAGCAATTCTTTTCTTAGATATATACTCAAGAGAATTCAATACATTTTTACATAAAAGCTGATACAAAAATGTTTCTAGCAGCAATATTTAAATAGCCAGAGTGAAAGGAACCTGAATGTTTATCAACTAATGAATATATAAAAAAAATGTGGTATATTCATACAACCGTGGTATATCCTTACAACCATGGTATATCCATACAATTGAATATTATCTGATGATCCAAAAGAATGACGAATTAAAACACATTACAACATGAATAAACTTCGAAAAAAATTATAAAAGAAGCCATATATTAAAGGTAACATATCATGTGATTTCATTTACACGAAACATCCAGAATAGAATAGAAAGCAGATGAGTAACGCCAAGGGTTGGAGGAAGAAGATAAAGGAAAGTGACTGCTAGTGGATGTGGAGTTTATTTTTGGAGTGATAAAAATGTTCTGGAACTAGATAGTAGTGGTAGCTGCACAATCTTGGAAATACACTAAAACCACTGAATCATACACTTAAAAGGTGAAATATGATATGTGAGTTATATGTCAATTAAGATCAGGTTATTTAAACTATAAAGTTAGGACAGGCCAGCAGGTGGCATGGTGGTTAAGGCGCTGGATCCCACATGGTCAGCTCCAGGGTTGGAGTCTCAGACACTGTGGCCTGAAAAGCACACTGGGTGCATGTGTGCATTCCCAGAAACCTGAGAGGAGAATGGAGGAGAAAAGACCATGTGGCATGGTCATTCACCATGGGAGATGATTTCTCACTCTTCCTCTATCTCTCTCCTGAAAATGCATATGCCATATGACAAAAATATCTTTTACAAAAATGGAATTAGAACAAGAAATATTAAAAGCAAGTGTGCAGAGCCAGAGTTAAAGGACAGAGGTATATTTTTGGTCCAAACAGCAAGGTCATCCCGATGGAATACCTAGCAAAGGTATTTTTGCTCAAAGATTGTTTTAATTACAAATGAAAGAGAGAAAGAGAAGCACCTTCAACATGGTTTCATGCCATGATCCTCCTCCTGACGTTCCAGTTAGCCAGGATCATGGGCATACATACCTGGAGAGGTCAACTGGTCAACCAAACCCACAGTCTTCCATACTGATCCAGCATCACCTGAGCAACTCATTACAACTGCTTAAGCCAGTCCTTCTTTGGTATATTTTAGGATGACTAGAGGGGTTGCAGGTGGTACAGAATTTTTTTTTAATTCATTGTCTATTCAATATATACTTCCAAAAAATTAAAAGGTGAGAACAATTATCAATTATTCACAACATAATGTAATATTCATTGTGAAGTAAGATAAATATGTCTATGTCCTTGATTGTATTACACATTGTATGCATGCTTTGAAAAACCCTACTGGAGACCAGTAGATGGCGTAAGAGTTATGTCACTGGACTTCCATGTAGTCGACCATGGTTTGAGTCCTGGACTCGGTAGTTTAAACTCATACCAGACACGTGTGTGTGTGTGCCCAAGATCCCGAGAGGAAAATGGAGGAGAAGGGATTGCAGCATGGCCATCCCCCCTGGGGGGTGATTTCTTGCTATCTTTGTCTCTGTCTCTCTCTCTGTCTTTCTGGCAAGCGCATGTGACCTATAGCCCTATAGCAAAAACTTCTCCGAGAAAAAAAGAAAGGAAAGGAAAGGAAAGGGAAGGGAAGGGAAGGGAAGGGAAGGAAAGGAAAGGAAAGGAAAGGAAAGGAAAGGAAAGGAAAGGAAAGGAAGAAAGAAAAGAAAAGAAAAGAAAGAAAAGAAAAGAAAAGAAAAGAAAAGAAAAGAAAAGAAAAGAAAAGAAAAGAAAAGAAAAGAAAAAAAAACCCTACTATATCCCACAAAAAATGTACTAAGAGTATACATAGAGACCAGCAGGTGGCGTTTTGGCTAAGGTGCTGGGTTCCCACATGGCCAACCACAGTTCTAGTCCTGACTCAGTGAATTGAAACTTACACTGGGTGCATGTGCACGCATACAGTATCTCAAGACAAAAATGGAGGAGAAGAGATTGCAGCATGGCCATCCCACCAGGGGTGGCTTCTTACTTTCTCTGTCTCTCTGGTGAGCCCACACACCCTATAACAAAAATTTCTGTCAAGAAAAAAAAAAAAAAAAAAAGAGTATATGTAAACCAGAAACCACAATTTTAAAAACATTCCTCTTTTGTGAAGAAATTTACATCTATTTATATAGTAAAGTAAGCAAAGGATGCAGGCAGGCTTTCCTTGCTACTCCTCACTTACCCAAGCACAGGAAGATTAGAGATCTGACATCTGGCCCAGAAAAACAGAATAATCTTTACATCTTCTCCCCTCACCCATTCATAGCTTCACCCTGAAGCTTCCATTATTTTCTGTACAGTGTAAGACCTCTAGTCACCTGCTCTTCTTTGACTTTCATACACTTAAGTAATTAAACTGATAGGTTTTTTTTTCCTGCTGATCTAGTTGTCAATTTATTTAATGGGCCAAAGATGACTGAATCTTAAGATGGAAGGGATAATATTTAAAATTTTCCTACATCCAGATGTGCACCTAATCACATGGGTCCTTAAAAGTGGAGAACTCTTCCCAGTTAGTCAGAGAGCTCCATGATGTTGCAAGAGGAGTCAAGGAGAGACAACAATGCTGGTCTTCAAGGTGGAGGGAGACCTGGAGCCAAGAAATGCAGGCAGCCTCCGAGAGCTGGGAAAGGCAAGGAAATGGATTATCTAGAAGAGCCTCCAGAAAGGAGCACAGCCCTGCCAAGGACACCATGAAATCTGTAGCCCAGCAAGACCCATTTAGGACTTTTGACCTCTAGAACTGTAAGATAATACATTTCTGTGGTTTAAGCCACCAAGACTGTGGTCATCTGGTACAGCAGCAATAGCAAATACTGTTCCTACATGAAGAGGTGGCAGAGAAGAGGGAGCAGCTGAAGAGACTGAGACTGATGGAGGAGGGGCCCAACACTGGGGTATACGTTGCTGACAGATCAAACAGAATGGGGAGAGAGACTCAACCAGTTGATTTAGGAAAGCGATGAATAATTCTTTTTTTTTTCTTTTCTTTTAATTGCCAAAGGGTACATGTAATCACCAGAAAAAGGCAGAGAGACAGAGCATGTGTGTGATAGAGAGAGAGAGAGAGGAAGAAAGAGAAAAGAGAGAAAGTACCCCCCCCCCCCCCATGAGGCGTCATGCTACAATCCCTTCTCCTCCATATCTTCATTCTGTTAGGATTTGGGGCACACATGCACATATACCTGGCATGTTTTTCAAGCAACCAGAGCCAAGATTTGAACTGCAGTTGGCCATGTGGGATCTGGATCCCTTAACTACTAGGTTTATGGGGCCAGCCCCAGTCGATAATTCTTTTGAACAGTTTTCTGCAAAGAGGAACAAAGACATGAGATGATAGCTATGAGCTGTTTGCTGTCCTTGCGGCGTAACATTGGAGAAGTGACAGTATGTTTGTAAGCTGGTGGGAATGACAGAGACACAGCGAGAGACTAAAATTGTAGAAGACAGGAGAAGATGGGGGACTCTCTGGGCAGGGTTTAGTTCAGCAATCATTAAAAGTGGCTTTTGATAGGAAAGATCATGGCAACAAGAGGGAAAGAAGAACAAATGGATGCTGAGGCCGCTAGCAGGTGGCTGTGGTGGGAGTCTATGGACCTTCTCTGCTGATTGTCCCAGTTTCTTCAGCGAGAAGGTAAAGGCAGAGGGTTGGAACTTTGCAGATAGAGAGATGTAGAACAGACGAGTCCTCCAGGAGAGTAGGAATAAGAATGGACAAGGGAAGAGGCATGATTCCCAGGCAACATTCGAGATCTGCCTAAGGTTCAGTGACTTCCAAGGGGAAGTAAATGAAATAGAAAGCATCACTAAAAATAGATCTGCCAAGGACAGGTTTTTCCTGATGCTTGGTAGCTACCTCCCAGCCCACATTCGCCTGACAGAGGCTGTGAGCGCTTGGTCTTAGACTCTCTTAGCAACTCTTTGGCCTCTGGGCTCTGTGTTGTTGCCTGTCTCCCTGGAGCTAGTCTGATGAGTATCCTGTTCTGTTCAAGGCTAGATAAAATGGATTTTTCTGTTTCCAGCTGCACCACACCCTTTAGGGACCTCCCACGGAGTCCTGGTTTCTGGTCTAGACAAGACACTTAGTTTTGGCTCATTTGCATAGCAGAGATTATTGACATCAGCCAGATCCCAAAGACTGTACCAACCTGTCTCATGCCAGGTTCTCAGCCCCAGCCCCCTCCAAGCTCCTCTCCCAGGTGGCATCTTCCTTTTCCATGAAGAGGTGTATGTACAGAAGGCTCACATATGACAACAATGGCACGCCTCCCGTCTTCCTTTCTATGGAGGAGTATATCTAGCAAGAGTCCCACATGTGAGTAGCAATGATACACATCCTATAGAAACGAAACTGATCACAATGGGCTGTGTTTTCACAGACCCTTAGAAACCAGGGGAAAGGAACCAGCAGTTAGCGTAATGGCTATGTCGCTGGACTCCCACAGTCGACCGCGGTTCGTGTCCTGGACCCGGTGGCTCAAACTCACGCCAGGCGTGTGTGTGTGTGCATGCCCAAGATCCCGGGAGGAGACAGGAGGAGAAGTGATTGCAGCGTGGCCATCCTCCCGGGGGGGTGATTTCTCGCTTTCTGTCTCTCTGTCTCTCTCTGTCTGTCTGGAGAGCACACGCGCCCTATAGCAAAAACCTCTCAAAAAAAAAAAAAAAAAAAGTGAATGTCAAAGTCAAAATATTCCTAATTCAATTTGGTCACAGTGTGGATACATACGGACTCTGGGGAGAGGTGAGACTATAAAGAAGCCAAACCTAGAGCAGGTTTAGTTGGGAAGACAGGTCACTGCACATGAACTGGTAAACACTTCTCTGGAAGCTTCCAGGGACCCCGACTTTAGGCTTCTGCTCCAATGGGCTATTTTAGCTGGAGCATGGCTCCCATTAGCATCATCCCATTCACCCATTTCCTTCACCTAAAAAGCTCTCCTCCTCTCACCTCCCCAGACCAAAATCTTTTTCAGACATCAAGTCCTGTGACTAAGATTTGGCATGCTTGGTTTTCTTCAGTGGCCCAAGTGAGAGCTAACCCTAACCTTAACCCACAGAATTTAAGACCTTTGGTCCCTTTTTTGACTAGAATACACAATACATGATATAAAACTTATTTTTTTTAACAGCACATTTATTTTGTTTTTCAAATTATAAAATCATGCATGTTAACTGTAAAATGTAGGAAAAAAGTATATATCATATCCCCCAAACTAAAATCAGCTAAGCTCACAATGTAGAGATAACACTGTTAATAATATTCTGTTCTTCTTCGTGTATTTGTTGTTGTTGTCTTTTTTTTTTTTTACTTTGCTATAGGGTGTGTGTGCTCACCAGAAAGAGACGAAGGACAGTGAGAATCACCACTTCCTCCCCAGGAGGATGGCCAAGCTGCAATCGCCTCTTGGGATTTGGAGCACACATGCACACGTACCTAGCCTAATTTTCAAGTCAACAGGGCCAGGACTCAAACCACACAGTCAGCCATGTGAGCTCCAGTGCCCTAACCTCCAATCCACCTGTTGGCTCCTTCCAATCATTTAGGATATGGTCACGCTGTGACCCGCTTCCTGAGTCCTCCAGTTCTTCAGATCTGGGCACTTGCATGTGTGTCTCTATTTCAGGCTGACTGGGCCAGGATTGGAACCCCAGTCACCATATGGGATCCAGCTTCTCTTGAGCAGCCTATTACCACTGCACCACAGAGCTGGCCTTTGCACTCTGATTTTTAAAAGGTATTTTCATGACACAGAATTTAGAGTTTGAAGGGTTACTGGCTTTCTTCTCTTATACCATAAAGATGTCATCCCATTGCTTTCTCGCCTTTTTATTTTGTAATGACAAGTCTACCATTAATTATATCATTGTACAGTGTGTTCTTCCCCTCCATGGCTGGTTTCAGAACACTTTCTGTCTTAGTTCGCAGGAATTTTACTCTGCTGTACTTTGATGGTTTGTTGTTGTTGTTTTAAATAATACTTGCAGTTGGATTACCTTTTTCAGTCTGTAGGTTGATTCTTTTTCTTAACCAAATTTAAGGATTTTTTAAAACTGTTATTTATTTACTTTTTTTTTTTTTTTTTTTTTTTTTGAGAGGTTTTTGCTATAGGGCATGTGCTTGCCAGAAAGACAGAGAGAGACAGAGAGACAGAAAGTGAGAAATCACCCCCCAGGGGGGATGGCCATGAAGCAATCCCTTCTCCTCCATTCTCCTCTCAGGATCTTGGGCATGCACGCACACACCCAGCATGAGTTTAAGCCACTGGGTCCAGGACTTGAACTGTGGTCGACTATATGGGAGTCCAGTGACATAGCCATTACGCTAACTGCTGGTTCCTATTTACATCTTTTTTGTGCCCTAGTTTCTCTTATTTCCTTCTGGACTCTAATCACGTATGTGTTAGGCTGCTTGATACTGTCCCAAAATCACTGAAACTCTGATTTTTTTTTTTAATCTTTTTCCTTTGCTCTTCACATTGAGACCCATTTTGGACTTCTCTCATTACCAATCTTCTGTTAAATCCAACCGAACTAGTAAATTTTTAAATTTTCAAATATTGCAATTTTCAGTTGTGGAATGTCTAACTGGATCTTTTTTATAGTATTCATTTATTGTCTGAGCATCTCATTCTGTTCACTTGTTGTTATCATCTTTTCCTTTAAGTTCTTAAACATATTTTAAAATAGCTCCTTTAAATTTCTTGTCTGTTCATGCTAACACATGGATCATCTCATAGGTGTTTCTATTGGCTGATTTTCTTTTTTATATGGCTCATATATTCCTGTTTCTTCACATGTCTAATGGTTGTCTTATTATATTCTAGACATCAAGGACAAGACATTGTAGAGACTCTGGATTATGCTATCTTCCTCTGAAGTATGTTAATGTCTGTTCTAGTAGACAGTT